>JAJOZX010011363.1:0-95000 GCA_023014485.1 Bathynomus jamesi
GCTGGACGTTGTTTAGATGACAATCGCAGCTCTCCTGCTCACTGCGCTAGAATGCAAGGGATTGCCTCAATCAACATGCAACAGGGCAGCACGCTATAATGGTTCCGCTCTCTCTCCAATGGCGAAAAAAAAAACAAGAGACGTCCCACTCTAAAAGGATCAGGGGGGGAGATATACTGAATGCGGGACCACGCGCTGGAATTGGACGGAATTTGCAATTCTAGAAGTCGATGAAGAAACTCGCCTTGTCTCATCTCCACTTTTGTCGGTGAACGCTGCTCTTCCTACTCCAGCTGAAAGACTCTTCTACTGGCAACAATCAAACGATCACTCCGCCGTAGGCCGTTTCCCAACGAACCTACTGTATGTCTGTATGGACAGTACAGTCGTAGGCACCCGTCCAAGCTCACGTGGCTTGTCTACCGCGTGCTACGACACATATTTAGCGAAGCATTCGAGCAGCGTGACCAGCTACTGCCCGAAAAATACCAGTAGACCATCTTCGATCGAAACTTTCGTGTGCCAAGACCCTGCACACGTAAATTTCTCTTCTCTTCTCTTCCGAAACTGTCCTGCGCCAAGTCTCTGCGCATTCGGTTCCTCTCTTCTAACTCTTCTCTTCCGAAACCATCCTGCGCCAAGTCCCTGCGCAGTCTGGGTTTCCTCTTCTCTCTCTGTCTCTCATTGGTGATCGATCACCTATCCGGTCGACTAAACTCACTGGATGGAACTCGGATTCAACTTGGTTGCCTCCAAACCGAATTTTTGAAATTTTGAAAAAAAAAGTTTACTCGAAACGTGTTTCTGTACTGCTTATCATTTCATATTTAATTTATCGAATTTTCTCGACAGTTCACTTCGAAACAATAACTACACATTTGCTCTGGCCAAATTCACGGAAAAAAAAATGACAATCTGAAAATTTCGCAAAAATTTAATCACATCTAGCTACCAATAAGGTCACTTATGGCAGTTACAGCGAAGATAAAAAAAAGTCATAAAACGCACGAAAAAAAAATTGTACAGTATAAATATAAAAGCGCCCATACATAGTAACTGTTAGTATAATTTAAGAAATATTATTGTTCAAACTATCGTCAGAAATCAGATCAATACTTTCAAATACAAAAGACAAAAATGAACCCCAGAAACTTCATGTCATCCATTCTCTGACAATCATGAACCCTCTTGCCCTTTGAGGAGGAGCACACAAAGACGCCACAAAAACGTTACTGGCTATCTAGAAGGCTCCATTTCCGAGTGTACACTTGAGCCAATGTTTTAAATGCATTAGTTAACCCCGACTGAAGGTTTAAACAATAATAATTTTCCAAAACAGTTATTAAAAAGTAAAAAAATTTAAATATTACTACCAAAAATTATTTTAATACAGTAATTCCAACTTGAAACGTCAAATTTCATATGAATTGAACTCGCAATTCGCAAATTACATCTGAGAGACAACTCTCTCCTTCAACAGAAACCCCAGTATGGTTTGCAAATCACAAAAATCCCAGTAATTCATCGTTTCCAAGTGAAACTAAAAATTTGCATAATTATACTAAATAAGAATAGATAATATGCACTCAAACATACACGTAACCTACTGTAAACAAACAAAACATTGCCTAATTGAGAGCGGTCGCTTTGTTTGTAAGCGAACCTCTATACAAATATCCCTACGTAACCGAATGAAACTGCATTATATCCTGACATAATTTTGTAATTTTTTTCTATGCAAACGCTCAAACTAAAAAAAAGGACATTTTTCATTTCTAATACCCAAATTAAAATATCAAATCAAAACATCCTTTTTAGAATACACTCTAAATTCCCAATAAAAATTTTACCATTGTCATTGAACTGGAAAGAAAAATAAAAATCGGCCTACCTATAAAAATAAAATTAAATGAATCTATAAAACAAAGAACCAATATGAAAACTTTCTACGCAAATTTCTGTAATTCGAAAAAAATTATAATATCCAAATTTCATAAAATATTTGTACCGCCGCAATTTTAGACCTATAATTAATAAATTCAATGTTATGCGCGGAAAGAACAATTTAGAATTTAATGCATAACATTTGTGCTTATTAAAGAAAAATCCTATGATTATTTATGTTAAACCAATTAAAATTTTGTTAAATAACTAAAAATTTACTACTCAATAGACAGATACCGTAGTAACGGTTAATCTCCGAACAATATTTAACGATAGGCCTCCAAGAAATCCTTCAGTACAATACAATAGCCATTTTACAAAATATGTTGGAATTGTCATGAAATGAACGAAAGAAACGGAGAGAAAAAAAATAGATAATCAGCCTACCTACCAAACTTTATGAGTATATAAATATATAAAATTATATATATAACTAATATATACGTATAAGTTAATAAGTAAGTATATAATTAATGAGTATATAATTAATGAGTATATAAAAAAAATAAAAAATAAAACAGAAAATTTCACAACACAATTTCTCTATTTCAGTTAAACGAATTCTGCTTATTTTGAAATTTAACACAATCCTATACGGCCAAATCTGACAAATTTAATATGTTTAAGATTATTTTTCGATTTGTCCCTTAAAATGTAACGTAATTCTATTTTAGCGCGAAGCGAGCGAAGCAAAAAGCCCGTAAATCTATATAAACAATTATTTAAAATAAGCCTATCATTATAATTTATGTACAACCAATCGAAATATAATAAAAAATCTGCTAATGAAACCCAGAAAATTTTTCATGTTCATGAAATGTTTTACAATCGGTACAAATTTTCGCTGAAACATTTTGACAGGACCGTATAAAATTTATTTATTAATCATTATTCTGATCACAATTATCACTAATTCCAAAAGTTTAAACACAAAAAGTAAACAAAGGTAAGCTGAACAGGCATAACAGTGGAAGAGACGAAAAAAAGAAAAATTGAGTCGTCAGGCAGCACGATAAATTTTCAAAACTATGTCCTCTCCGACCTAATGAACGAAATTTAACGTAATAATGACTCGCAATATTGAGTCAGACAAATTTTTCTACCGACTCTGCAAAACGACTAAAAGAAATTTTGAGTCACTAGACTCAATCTCAAACAAAAAAAAATTTGGACGCGCGAACTTTTTTGAAGCGACGCGACTCAGAATAATTTGGAATGTAAGGGGCGCCATTTTGAAATTACATTTATAATGAATTTTAAGGAATGAAAATCGAAATTTGCCTGCAAACGGGATAAACTTTGCATTTAGATATTTTAATAATCGAAATAAAATATTCATTAACGCTATTGGCTAATATACCGGGTTTGAAGAATTTTAATCGAAATACTAGTCACGTGGGTAAGCCTCACAAAATATGATGTAAGACCACCGCTAGCCACCAGATGTAGTGAACGCCTTTTATTAATTACTTTCTTCATTATTTACTCTTCTATCGGCTCTCTATTTCATTTATCGTTTGCTTTCTCTACACTCTTTTTCGCCGTACCGTATAGAGATTCTGGTAGCCACGCCGAGCCAAGACTATGAAAGTCGTTACCAAACAAAGGGGGGTTTTATTAGCACTCTTTTAACACTTTTTATTATTTATTTAACTCCGAAAATGGTTTAAGTAATTTAGGGGGATGCGAGTACGGAATTTCTATTATAATAATTTACGTCGGAGAGGGATACAATCAATTAATTAAACTTTACGTTACATGACGCCACCTTACGCGTTGCCTAGAAGACTGACTCCCTTGGGGTAGCCCGCTCTGTCGGCCTCCGTTCAGGACTGCCAACTCTACCCATTTTAAACAATTTCACAATTATTAGTAAATGATTTATATTAAACATTATAATCTTAATTAAACAGAAATTAATATTCTTAACTAAGCATTACTACATTGACCAATTTTCCGCAATCCATTTTCTTGTACCCTTCAGTTAAAAGCAGATACTTAAACACGAAATCGTTTAAACATGAATAAATTTGACCGTTAACAAAGTTGGTTGTACTTTTTTGTGGGACATACGGTATAATATATATAAATATATATATTATATATTCTAGTAAGTCCCTGTACCTAGCCAGCAGCTCTTATGAAGAACATAAGTTGTGCCCTCAGAGGTTCCGTCTGTAAAATGGTCAACACTATTAGTTATATCCTCCACCCTTGCACCAGGGTAGCAGTAACGGCGCCTACGACGAAGGTTTCTCCCACAGAATTCCTCAAGCTGTCCTCGAACAATGGAATCGCCAACGAGTCGTATTTCCGGTTCATCAGCATCTTCGAAACCTAAAACAGAAAACTTATTGTTTGTTATTACTGGTAGACAAGTCTTAGGTTTTATCAATTGGGCTCCATTACGCATTCGAACGAAGGGTTGGGAACTAAGGGAAGAGAGAGGGCTATTAGTACTATTTATATTATTAGTAGAAACTGAGGCAGGAAGGGTCGTAACTGGAGTCTCAAGGGATTCTAATTTTGCCGTCAGGAGCATCACGCTTTTTTCAAGCCTCACTCTGGCCTCCCTTTCACGTTCTAACTCGTTCCTCAGGACTTCCATGCTTGAGCACCACCTGCAAACTAACTGTTCATTATTATTAGCCATTGTAAACGCGTAAGCGGCAAATTTCCCTTCACAGCGACTGCAAGTACTTGACGGGGGTGCCATGCTCTTAATTAATTAAAAAAGAAAAACAAAAGACGAGCGTTTGGAAATTAATAAATTACAACGTAGGTCTACCGCGTGCTTATTGTGCCGTCACCTGCGCAAACCCGCAAAAATTTTCTTGAAACGCAGAAACAGGTTCTTGTAACACAAATTTATACTAAAGAATATATACTTAATTAAACTACCGACGAAAGGTCTGTAAAAGAAAAAGTATTAATAAAACTTATCTGTCCGCTATTCGACCGACTTTTTTATTTCCGTTTTTCCTTTTTCCCATGGTGCTGACCACACTCTACTTGATCCCCCGTAGGAAGGGAAAATGAACCTTATGAAACCTCGTTTCTTGATAGATTTGAAAAAAAAGGCAAACAAGAGAATTTCAACCTTATGAAACCTCGTTTAGTAATAGATTCGAAAAACAAACAAGGCAAATAAGGGAATTTCAACCTTATGAAACCTCGTTTAGTAATAGATTCGGGAAACAAACAAGGCAAGCCACGTGCACTAGCCTTGGTTTAATTAAATAATATAGTAATGAATAAAGTCAATAAATGAAATATATTCGTTAATGAATGATTAGTAACACGAAGTAATTTAGTTAAGAATGCACCAAACACTATTTTCTTAAAAGACACTTCACCGAAAACCACTTATTCAATTGGTAACACTGGACACTCGATAAAACACGTATATATATTATATATATATTATATATATATATATATATATATATATATATATATATATATATATTATATTAATATTATATATATTATATATATATATAATATATTACATATATTATATATATATATTATATGTATTATATACAGGGAGTTTTAGGAGGAAAGGTCAATAGTGATAGTATCGGTCATTGTGAGAAAAAAGTTCATATGAACATGTGTCTAATTCTGAATGGTTACGGTGATATTGCTCTTTGAATCTACAAATACAAAGCATCGTTAATGATAATCAAGAAAGAGAAACCAATTACTGTTTCTAACATTTAATGTTTAAACATTGGCATTTTGAATGGTATCAGATACAGAAATGACAAATTTGTTACAGTTTACAATACGTTTTCGAAAATCCCACCGTCAGCCTCAATGCACTTTGCAACTCGTGTGCGAAGATCGCGTGTTGTTCGTCTGAGTTGATCTTGACGTTCCTTTGTGCGGGCAGCAGCATCCAAATGCGCGCGAGCAATTCGGCTCGTGTGTCCGCCTTTCTTTTGTAAACTTGACTCTTCATCCACCCCGACAAACAATAATTTAACGGAGAGAGGTCTGGAGACCTTGGTGGCCATTGAATGGGACCACCGCGGCCGATCCATCGACCAGGGAAAGTTTGATTTAGGTTATGAAAATAAAAACCCACTCTAATAGAGAGTTTATTTCCACAACAGTTTCGACGCCCACTGGCATCCTCCTCGGGTGGATACAGAAACACGAATCCACCCGAGGAGGATGCCAGTGGGCGTGGAAACTGTTGTGGAAATAAACTCTCTCTATTAGAGTGGGTTTTTGTTTTCATATTTTGACCTTCACGTAGAAAAAAGTGAAGTTTTTTGCATTTGATTTAGGTATTGCATCACCAGACAGGTAGAATGTGGAGGAGCTCCGTCATGCTGAAAGTACATACCAGCGCGTGTAGCCAAATGAACATCCTCCAATAGTCCTCACAATTCATTTTGTAGAAATTCTAGGTAACTTTGTCCTGTAAGACGATTCTCTAAAGTAACAGGGCCAATCAGCTGATCATCGATGACACCGCACCACACATTGGCAGAGAAGCGATGTTGAAAATTTGATTCCACAGTGGCATTTGGATTTTCGTCTAACCACCGATGAGAGTTACGAGTGTTGTTGATACCGTCACAGATGAAAGTAGCTTCATCGGTGAACAGTATTAATCGAAGCAATTGGCGATTAGCATTTACCCAATGATAAAATTCCAGTCTCATGGCAGCGTCTCCTGGTTGAAGATGTTGTACACGCTGAAAATGATATGGATGCAAGCCTTCCTCACGTAATATTTGCCATACTCTTGCCTGTGGTACACCGAGACGTGTAGAAATTCTTCGTGAGCTAGTAGTAGGACTACGCTCTACCAACTGAAGAATGTTTTCGTCTTCATCCACATCTTGTTGACCTTCACGTTCAGATGAAACATGAAACATGGGAAGTGTACCAATCTTACGCAATGTGTTGAAAACCCTGGTAAACACTCTTCGATCGAGAATTCTGCGGTTCGGAAACCGTCGACGGTATTCTGCAACAGCAGCTGTTGCACTTCCATCGCAAAAACCGTAGACATACACCATATCTGCATATTCGGCATGTGTGAAGGTGTGTGGCATTCTTAACACTGCTTCAAACACCAAACAATGTCACTCACAACAGTCAGCTGTCGATTGGCTTAAGTTACATGCTTACATTACAGCTTACATGGTTCAAGGTTATAGGGGAGGGAAGGGGGAGGAAGAGCTGCGCGCGCATCAGATTCAAACAGCTCTATCTCCGTAACCATTCAGAATTAGACACATGTTCATATGAACTTTTTTACTCACAATGACCGGTACTATCACCTCCCGAAGTATTGACCTTTCCTCCTGAAACATCCTTTACATATTATATATATATATATATATATATATGATACACACAGACCGATCATGGAACAAGGAACTCTTGTAGGAAAATTAAATCCACTATAGTCCGAATAATTAATAGTAAATTACAAATACTCTAGTTTTTTCTTTTTCATGATCCCAGCTTTGGGACAGGATCTAGGGTTTAAAGCAGCCTAGCCCAGCTACATTTAGAACCTCAATATAAGCAAAAGACTCGCTGCCTTCACGTCAGATTGAATACATCAAAGAAAAAGGGGTAACTATTATATTTTTAGCCAAAAACCAAAACTTAAACCTCAACTGGCAGAATTGAGCGTCCACTTTTCAAGGCACATAACATGTCCGTTTCAGACCATGTTTCAGACCAACAAAGACCCTAAGATCCACTCATGGCTGGTCTACCTAACTTTGTTCGTAATTGTATATTGTGCATGTCCTCCGTGGTAGCGAAGAGGACCTACAATTTTACGTGGGTTCCGAACCACAAAGCCTTAATTTACTACCTTAAACCACTATACCCAATGTATCAATATATGCGTCTAATCGATTTTTAAACATGTTTTACACCTGCTACTAATTACTTCTACCGGCAAACTATTCCAGCTATTTACTATTCTATGCGTAAAAAAGATTTTGGCAGCTGCTGTCTCGAACCTTCTACTTGTCAACTTACACCGTTATTTCTAGTCCTATTATATTGATATTTCGAAAAAGCTATCTCTATTTACGTTATCGAACCCACTCATAATTTTAAAAACCTGGATTACATCACCCTTAGCCTCCTAGTCTCGAGTGTAGTCAATTTTTACTCCTTAAGCCTATACTCGTACGACTTCGTCCTGAGCGACGGAATCATCTTAGTTGCTCGTCTTTGAACTCTTTCGATTTTATCTATATCTTTTCGCATATGCGGATTCCAAAATTGGATCGCGTACTCCAAATGGGATCAAACTCATGATTTATAAAGAGGAACAATAGTATCGCGCGGCGATTTGTACTCAAAATTCCGAGCTATAAAACCTAGCACTTTTGTTCGCTTTATTGACCGCTGCTGTACTTTGTTTCGCCACTTTTAAATCACCAGTGACGATAACTCCTAAATCTTTTTCCTGCTCTACGCTTGCTAACTCCTTCTCTGACATACTATACGCAAGTTACCGTTACGCGAACCTATATGTAAAATTTTGCACTTATCGACGTTAAATCTCATTTGCCGTGTGACTGACCAATCAACGAATTTATTCATATCTTCCTGGATTTTACCTCTATCTTCATCATTTATCGCCCTACCACCCAACTTCGTGTCATCAGCAAACTTTGAAATTGTACTGACTAGGCCGACATCTAAATCGTTAATATACAGTACTGGCCAAATTATTAGGAATTTTTTAAAAATTTCATTTTTGGTATAAAATGTTAAATTAAACCAATTTTAAACGTTGAAAAGTTATTTATTTCTACACAAGAATACATGGTCATTATTTAGCATTGGTTAGTACTTAGTTTGACCCCCCTTAGCTGCCTTAAGGGCTGCGACACGCTTCGGCATGCATGAATCAATTTTTTGCATAATTCCTTAATACGTGTAGAGTGAAACCAGACTTGAATAAGTCGCTCTATGAGTTGGTGTTTTGTTGTTATCGGCGTTTCATGGATTACGTCCTTTAAAATACACCATAAACTTTCGATTGGGTTCATGTCTGGAGAATTCCAGCCCATGGAGCAACCGAACACTATTTTCATGACACCATTTTTAACCGACTTTGCCGTGTGGCATGGAGCTGAGTCTTGTTGAAAAATCCAACGTCTATTACCATACCATTCCCTTATTTGAGGCAGTAGACGTCTTCTTAGTACTTCTATATACTTGACTTGGTTCATATTCCCCTCAACAATGCTCAAACGACTAGTTCCATGCACAGAAATTGCTCCCCAAACCATGATCTTTTGTGGAAATTTCACCGTTTTCATCAGACACTCAGGCAAAAATTCTTCTCCAGGCCTCCTTCTTACACTTTGAACACGATCGTCAAGCACGGCAATCGTTGACTCATCGGAGAACACCACCTGCAATCAAAGAAAGCCTGTGAAAGAGTCAGTGCATAGCGTATGAAGTACAGCTAAAACGAAGTACAGTATGACTTGCTGCTTTACAGATATTTTTACTGCAGTTTTATCACGTACTGTAAATACACTTCTATGCATACTGTATTTACTGTATTAACATTCTATTTAATGTAAATATTATTCTTACCTGTTCCCAATCCTCACTAGTCCAGTTAATGTGTTCCTTTGCCCATGCAAAACGTGCCTTCTTCATAGCCTCAGTGAGCTGGGCTTCTTCCTTGGGCGGTAGGCTTTGAAGCCGGCAGTTAGAAGCCTCCGTGACTGTTCTACGACTAATATTGATGCCATCAGCCGCTAGACTACTGGAAATGTTTTTGCAAGTAGCTCTTCTATTTCTAAGAGACAAAATTGCAATCTGTCTATCAGTTCTTGGAGTCGTTACCCTTTTTCTGCCGCATCTTCCAACCCTTTTGGGGCCTACATTTTTCCAAATACCATTTTTTTCTTAATACGAAGTACTGACTGTGGTGAAACATGGAGTTTGGCAGCGATTTCCTTTTGTTTAAATGTAGAAGAAGTAATAAAACCTGTATTTGCCCAATTTTCCGTGGACTCAAGTCATTCTTTCGCCCCATTTTCAAATTCACTTAAAAACTGTAACAAATAATTGCCTAAATTGGGTAAATACACTATTTAAATTAAACGGTAGTTACAATGACACGTAAAAGAAAGAGAAACACACCCGCATCGCACGACAACCAAACGACAACTGACGAACAAACACGCTTCGTTCGACTAAAGAATTATGCAAAAAATTGATTCATGGCATGCCGAAGCGTGTCGCAGCCATTATGGCAGCTAAGGTGGGTCAAACTAAGTACTAAACTATTGCTAAATAATGACCATGTATTCTTGTGTAGAAATAAATAACTTTTCAACGTTTAAAATTGGTTTAATTTAACATTTTATACCAAAAAATGAAATTTTAAAAAAATTCCTAATAATTTGGCCAGTACTGTATATATATGAGAAAAAGCAAGGGGCCCAATACAGAACCCTGAGGAACGCCGCTCGCTACATTAACCCAACACGACTCCGCTCCATCAATGACCACCCTCTGTTTCCTACCTCGCAACCACTCTTCTATCCAATTTATTACTACACCCCTGATTCCATGAGCTTTAGTTTTTTTCAATGAGTCTCTTGTGCGATACGGTGTCAAACGCTTTTTGAAAATCTAAATACAACACATCAACCGCCCGATGGATATCGTAAACTTCAACCACGCCTTGAGAAAATTCTAAAAGATTAGTTAAGCAAGATTTGTTACGCCTAAAACCGTGCTGCGTATTTCTAATCAAGTTATACAATTCTAAGTGTTCGACTATACAATCCCTATTTATTGATTCCAGTAGCTTACCTACAACAGACGTTAAACTGATTGGCTTATAATTTCCCGTCGCACCTTTATCGCCTTTCTTAAAGATAGGTGTACATTTGCTAACCTGAAATTATCTGGTACGCAACCCTCAGAAATAGACGCATTAAACATCTTTGTTAGCGGCAAAACAATGCTTTCTTTTAAGTCTTTTAGTTGTATGAGATATATGGAATCCGGCCCCGGTGATTTACGCATTTTCATTTTATCAATATAGCGCATTACCTACCCTTCACTAACCACAATATTAACCAAAGCATTACCATTATCAAAAGGTATTGTGTCTATGACCGTAGGGATATTCGTTACAACTTCTATAGTAAAAACTGACGTAAAAAATTCGTCTAGCAAGGTAGCCATTCCCTTGTTTTCAGAAACAAGTTCTCCATTAAAATTTTTCAACGGCCCCAAGACACTCTTCACTGGATTCCTATTGTTGACGTATTGAAAGAATCGCTTGTGGTTTTCTTTGCCCTCACGAGCTATAGAGATTTGAAATTCGCGCTTGGACTTTTTTATTACGCTTTTCGCTTCACACCTTAGAGATATGTAGTTGTTTCGTAAAAACAAATTGTCTTTATCGCAATTGTGTAGCCTATAAGCCCTATCTCTACTCTTTATAATATCTCCTACTCTAGAAGTAAACCACAAGGACTTGTTTACTTTCGTACGCTTAATCTTGTACGGTACACATTCCTCATTTATAGTCCTAAATGTTGTTTCAAACGATTCTCACATTAGTTTTGCGTTGGAGATCCCCATTACGTTTTCCCAATTGACGTGTGACACTGTGACAATTCATTTCGAAATTTACAATAGTCTGCGTGCTTACATATATATTATATATTATATATATATATAAATATATATATATATATATATATATATATATATATATATATATATATATATATATATACATATATGTATATGGGAATGAACTCAGAATGGTCCCCTGAGTTTTTTATGATACACACAGACAGTGCATGGAACAAGGAACTCCTCTGGGATAATTAAATCCACTATTGTCCGAATAAGTAATGGTAAATGACAAATACCATAGTTTTTCTTTTTCATGATGGTAGCCCGACGTGGGCAACGGGTCACTCGCAAAGAGGTCCCATAAATATAGCTTCCCTCACCAGCTATCTGCAAAGCAGACAGGATCCAGCTTTGGGACATGGATTAAGGGTTTAAAGCAGCCTAGCCGTGCTACATTTAGAACCTCAATATAAGCAAAAGACTCGCTGCCTTCACGTCAGATTGAATACATCAAAGAAAAATGGGTAACTATTATATTTTTAGCCAAAAACCAAAACTTAAACCTCAACTGGCAGAATTGAGCGTCCACTTTTCAAGGCACATAACATGTCCGTTTCAAGATGGGAATGAACTCAGAATGGTCCCCTGAGTTTTTTATGATACACACAGACAGTGCATGGAACAAGGAACTCCTCTGGGATAATTAAATCTACTATAGTCCGAATAAGTAATGGTAAATGACAAATAGCATAGTTTTTCTTTTTCCTGATGATGGTATTTGTCATTTACCATTACTTATTCGGACTATAGTGGATTTAATTATCCCAGAGGAGTTCCTTGTTCCATGCACTGTCTGTGTGTATCATATATGTATAATTGTATATATATATTTTATGTATATTATATATATATATATATATATATATATATATATATATATATATATAAAACCACGAAGGAAAGGAAACACAGAATGGTACTCAAGCGCTTTCGTCTAATGACATCCTCAGGAAGAGTGAAGTACATAAAGAGTTACAGCCTATATATAGGTTACAGAAAAAAAAAAAAAATATATATATACAATAAACGGAGAAACAAAATTAAAGGATTGTGGGCGGGGCACACAATCCTATAAGGAAAAACTATCGATTTTTAGCAAAAGATTAAATGAATTGTTTCCAACCAATGTTATAGATAAAAAAAAATATATATGCAAATTTATACTGGAAATCTGCCCGGGTTTTAGCACTCTGCTCTTTTTGTATGTAAAAATTGAAAAATTATCGATTTTTAGCACAAGATTAAATGAATTGTTTCCAACCAATGTTATAAAAAAATATTTTAGTACTTCCATTTTTCCCGGGCTTTTTAGGCATTGCTAATGTACTTTAACTTTTGGATATTAATGTAGTATTTTCATATAACAATATTGTGAAAAATATCTTAGTAAAAAATAGCCCTACCAATAACACTGGCCAACAAAATGAAACTTTTTTCCTCATCACAAACATGATCACACTTTTCTTAATGCGTATTTCGCGCTGATTCCGAATCTGGTTTTATTTGTTTTCTAGCACGTATAGTTATATAGATACACTGGTTTTGATATTTTTGAGTTTTTGATATTGCTATAAGAAAATTTATGGATGTATAGATCACACTTAGGAATGCTAAACAACAAATACATCATATACTTTATTCAATGTACTTATAAATAAAGAATATATACATTATTTTATTAAAAGCGTTGTGAGTGTGATTTCCTTTTGTAAATTTGTCCTGGATTGTCACGATACAGCATCCAACAATGGTCCGCCATCATGCTTTCATTCCAATATCCTTGGTAGCGCTTCTCCATCATCTGAATATCTTGATGGAAGCGCTCTCCTTGTTCGTCACTCACTGCACCAAGGTTTTCAGGAAAGAAATCTAAGTGGGAATGCAGGAAGTGAATATTTAACGACATTCGACACTCCATTTCTTTGAAGGCATCAAGGAGGTTCTTGACTCCATCCTTATACGCAGGTGACTTGTTGCTTCCAAGAAAGTTTTCACATATCCATTTGTGAATCCTGACTGCATACCCATAAGCATTCCTATAACTTTTAGATCTCCACAAACATTCCATTGATGACTGTCGTATTTGATTGCCTTAAGTAGTATATCCATATTGTCATATGTCTCTTTTAGATGGACGGAATGGGCAATGGGGATGGATGGCATTATATTACCATTATGCAATAAGCGATAAGTCTCTAACAAGATCATTCAACTGTCCTTGGGTTAACTTTTTAGGCTTTAAATGTCTACCTTCAAAAGTGTACTCTGGTTCTGTAGATGGTCCGGAAACGCCAGTTGCACCTTCATCACTTTCCATGTCATCTATGATAGAATCTAGCCTATCACTTGGGGGAATTGGAATGGGCAATGTTTCATCATGTTTTACTGGTCTACGTGCTGAATCCAAGTTTGGATATACAATCTGGTGTTTGTTCTTGGCAGCAAACCCCATTAAGTTCACACTACAAAAATAACAGTCTTCATGATGATCTCTCGGCTCCCTCCATATCATGGGTATGGCAAATGGCATTGAAGCTTTCTTTTTGTTAAGCCAATCACGTAATCCATTTGAACAGCCAAAACAGATTTGATGTGGCACCCATGGTTTATCTTGGTCACCTAGATGGCAACCAAAGTATAGCTTGTATATTTTCTAATGTCGGTTGTAATACTTCGTCGCTGTGTTTTAGTTGTGAACTGGCCGCATACGAAACAGAACTTGTCGGGTCATTCTTACATTGTCGAGGCATGTTGACTGACCTGAGCAAACTATAAATTAAAAAAAAATGTACACCAACTTGACACAACAAGTTCTTGGACTGGACTGATCTTTTGACACACAAAGCACGGCGTTGTTGCCTGAATCACAATGCTGCTAGACGTAAAAGCTCACACCTGAAATACATAAGATGTATAATTAAGATAATTGAAATAAATAAGGTGAATAAACTAAAAAAAACAATAAAATAAACACAATCAAATGTTGAAATATTAGTATTTTGCCTATTTAAAATGGTTAAATCTGTGTAGTTATATATATGCCTTCATCTTGAAAACTATACGTGCTAGAAAAAATCTGAATGCAGTTCTGGAATCGGCGTGAAAAATGCTATCCAGCCAACACAAATTTTACTCTGATGAAAAATCTTTGTTGACCAGTGTAATTCATTCATTATCTATAAAATTGGTTGTAAACAATGTGATTCCTTTTACATAGGTCAGACGGGAAAGGATTTGCACACACGTATAAAACAGCATCAATATTCCGTTAGAACAGGACTGTTGTTCAGTGCCCTTTTTGTCCATTTGTCAGAGTTATCCCACTGTATTGATTGGAATGATGCTTCAGTTTTATTTCACTCTAGCAACATTGTTAATAGAAATATTCTTGAGTCTGCCATTATCCAACTTACAAATAACTTCAACATAAGCAAAGGTCTTTTTCAACTCGATCCTGTTGTTTTGAATTCCTTCAGAACAGATTTAGATAAGAAAGGTAGAACGCTAAATCTTTGGTAAACTTGTATGGCACCCTAATAACTTTTATTTTTCAATTTTTATATTCAAAAAGGGCAGAGTGCTAAAACCCGGGCAGATTTCCAGTATAAATTTGTATATATTTTTTTTTTTATTTTTTTTTTAACATTCGTTGGAAACAATTCATTTAATCTTGTGCTAAAAATCGATAATTTTTCAATTTTTACATACAAAAAGAGCAGAGTGCTAAAACCCGGGCAGATTTCCAGTATAAATTTGTATATATATTTTTTTTTTATCTATAACATTGGTTGGAAACAATTCATTTAATCTTGTGCTAAAAATCGATAGTTTTTCCTTATAAATTTGTGTCCCCGCCCACAATCCTTTAATTTTGTTTCTCCGTTTATTGTATATATATATATATATATATATATATTTTTTTTTTTGTGTAACCTATATATAAGCTGTAACTTTATGCACTTCAGTGTTCCTGAGGATGTCATTAGACGAAAGCGCTTGAGCACTATTCTGTGTTTCCTTTCCTTCGTGGTTTTATTCATCATAAATATTTTTCACGTGTTACTTTCGTGAAATAATTTTCATATATATATATATATATATTATACTGAGCCATCAAGGTATTTTCTTTCCTGAAATATGTAAAACTGACATTACAAATGTGTTTTTTTCACTTTAAAATTATAATGTCTATTTTCCCTATGAGTCCAGACTTCTGAGACACCCTATATGCAGTACATATTGTCTCTCTATATTCAAGATTTGTTTGTGGATTAGGTTACCATACTATTCTCCAAGACAAACACACGTGCTCCATATTACAAAGTGGACTCAGTTTTATCTCTTGCATAAATGAATTATACAAATTAACGATCCTGAACGGTCGTTCAAACTCACCAAAGTAAGTAAGATTGAGGTCGGGTGTTCGACTTCCAATGGTGTAATATCACTGTTATACCTAAGACAGATTTAAGAAGTTGCTGCTAATATTCATAGTATGATGTCACACACACACATATATATATATATATATATATATATATATATATATATATCTGCAAGGTGGTCCAAAAGTCCCTATTTATTTTGCTGAAATAATATTTCTATTTTATTCCTTAAAGGTCATATATGATGATGGATGTACAAGAACGTGTGATGGTAGTAACACTACGTATCTAAGGGAAGAAGTGCAAAGAAATTCGAGAAAAATTCGGAAGAAGATTTCACAAACCAGGACCTACAGACAAAGCAATTCGTAAGCTGGTCAATAAATTTAAAAGAACAGGAGCTGTTCATGACTCTTTAAATGTCCATTTTACTTTAATACGTTTTGACTTATTTTTTATGATTTATTTATCCTATATATATTTTATTTAAGCCTGTTTTGAGATTGAAGCTAACCAAGTAATAAAAAAATTACAGTTTAGGTTTTTCGCTACTTCTCTGTAGGGGAATAATTGAAAAGCCTTTTACAAAAATAATATATTCGTCAAAGAGTTTAACACTAAATTACAATGCAAAATGAAATTTTGACATAAATTAAATTTGTTAAAGAAATGACATTTGAGACAATTGACTTTTACCTTACGAATTTTAGATTCGAAATTAACACAATTAAATAAAAATGCATAAGCAATTAAAACAGAATTGTTAGAATATTAATTGAACTACACCTGTTTACCTATTTGGCCTTTTTACCGTATTAGCTAATGCATAATAGAATTAAAATAGGATGATTAGAATATCCTGTGAATTATAATTGTTTATTACTTATCTGATTGGTAGGGACAACCCTCCTTCGTGCACAAGGATAATCCTTTATAAGTAACTTACAATTTGAATTACACACTCTTTGAAAACAATACATAATTATGTAGTCAAACGATCAAGCGATAGACAACAATATTCTGTTTTCTAGGGATTTTAGGGGTAAACAATTTTAATTCTGTCTATTCAGTATTTTAAACCAAGATCGTTTTTTTTTACGAATATTATACTCGACGTCAGGGAAATTATTTTTGAGTCCATTTCGCCTCAAGAATTTTAACACGGAATCCCTGAAAGGACTTTGTTGGAAAACGCCAAGAAATGGACTTGTAAATTCCCTCGATTCTTTCCTCATCTCAAATTGTTGCCTTTGTTCTTTCAAGCAAAATCTTGTATTTTTAATAAATACATTAATCCCGTGCTAATTACCGTGAGTTCTATGTTAAATTATTCGACAGTATGCAGAGGTTATTTTTATCTTACTTTTTTATGCAGGAAGGAAGGACCAAGGACGAACGCCTGCAAAAGTGCCCCACATAGAAGAAGAGAGCCAAAATCAAGGTCCGGGGTTTCCGAGATGCCTAAACACTCTGAGTTTGAAAGATTGGCGGTCATAGAGTGGGGAAAAGAAGGATTGAGGAAGATTGTTCCAGAGTTGATTGGTTGAGTAGATGAAAAATTGGAAATACCGATTAACCCTTGCGTTAGAGAGTTCGACAGAAAAGGAATGAGAAAGTGCAGAAAGTCTAGTGCTGCGTGCTCTCCTTAAAGGAGGAAGCATGCAGTTACAGACTTCAGAAGAGCAGTGTCCGTTATAATAATGATAGTAAAGAGAGAGTGAGGCAATATTGCGGCGTAAAGAGGGAGACTGAAGCCATTGAGTAAGAATTTTTATTCCACCCGATCAAGTACGGTTGTGTCGGTTGAGCCACCCCACACATGAGAAGCATACTCCATACAGGGGCAGACAAGACCCTTGTACAGAGAGAGCAACTGAGTGGGGGTGAAGAAATGCGAAGCCGGTACAGCACACCTAGCCTCTTGGAAGCTGTTTTGGAAAGAGAGTATATGTGATCTTTCCAGGAGAAATCATGAAAAAAGAAAACTCCAAGAATGTTAAAGAGAAGAAGAAGGATTGAGCTTTATTGTTGAAGGGAAGGGGATAGTCGTGTGGAAGATTGTGACGACTAGACAGATGGAGGAACTGAGTTTTTGAGGCATTGAAAGCATCAAGGTTTTCTCTGCCCCAGTCAGATATAGCAGAAAGATCAGAGGTCAGATGCTCCATAGCCGTACTACGTGAGTCATGGAGTGACTGTTGAGAGGGACGCCTTAGGAAGAGGGTGGAGAAGTGAAGAGTGGAATCATGGGCATATGAGTGAATAAAACAGAAAGTGCGAATTAAAAGATCATTAATAAATAAAAGGAAAAAAGAGGGGGACAGGACAGAACCATGAGGAACACCACTGTTGGTAGCTTTAAGAGAAAAACAGTGACCATCTACAACCGCAGCTATAGATCAGCCAGAAAGGAAATTAAAGATGAAGGCACAGATAGAAGGATAGAAACCGAAAGAGGGCAATTTCGAAATTAAAGATTTGTGCCAGACTCTATCAAAACCTTTGATATGTCTAGCGCAATATCAAAAGTTTCACCGAACTCGCGAAAGGAGGGTGACCAAGAATCGGAGAGATATGCAAGAAGATCGCCAGTAGAGCGTCCCTTGATGAACCCATATTGACTATCTGAAAGAAGATTGTGAGACGAGAGGTGTTTAAGAATCTTCGTATTAAGGATGGATTCAAAAACTTTAGGAAGGCAAGAAATCAAAGCAATTGGACGACAGTTGGAGGGTTGAAAGCGGTCACTCTTCTTTGGGACAGTCTAAATTAAAGCGAACTTCCAGCAGGAAGGAAAAGTACCAGATGAGAGACAAAGACGAAAGAGTTTGCCTAGGCAGGGTGTCATCACAGAAGCACAATTCTTAAGAACAACAGAAGGAACACCATCATGACCGTATACCTTCCTAGAGTTGAGCTCAGATAGGGCACAATGAACATCTTTAGAAGAGATTCTAATTTCAGACATAATAAAGTCTGAGGTAGGAGGAGATGGAGGAACAGCACCGGAATCGTCCAGAGTTGAGTTGTAAGCGAAAGTATGAGCGAAGAGTTCAGCTTTGTCAGGAGAAGATACGGCAACTGAGCCGTCTGAATGGAAAAGGGGAGGGAAAGAAGAGGAAGTAAAGTTGTTGAAGAGGTTCTTAGCTAGATGCTAGAGAAAGTGTGAAGAATTACAGTAGATATATATTTTTGTTTGATGAAGGAATTTTTGGCGAGTCGAAGAACAGATTTTGTACCATTCCAGGCAGAAATATAGGCTGAGTGAGAGTCAGGAGTTGGATGGTGACGGTACTTTCTGAAAGCCTCCACTCTGTTGTGGATAGCATTACAACAAGTGAAGTTAAACCAAGGTTTTTTTGCATTACTGGTAGCAATAGAATATAGAATGTTCGTCTCCATGCCAGAGAGAATCACGTCCGTGATGCGCTCACCACACTCGGAAGGGATCCGGCCACGAAAGCAGTAATCATTCCATGGAAATCACAGAAGTACTGCCTATGGGCCTCCCAATTAGATCCATGAAAGTGCCAAAGGTGCCTCCTTTTGGGAGGGTCGAAAGCCCGATTGGAGCGATAGGACAGGAAACAGATATAAGATTGTGATCGGAGGAGCCCAACGGAGAAAAAAGTTTGACAGTGTAAGAAGAAGGATGAGATGTAAGAAATATATCCATATTTATCCTCGTTAATTGTTTATAGTTTTAATTTGTTTTTGTATAATTCCCTCTCTTTTGGGGCTTTTGATTAGACGCCGTTGGGTGTAAGATTTGCTTAACTTTCTACATCAACTTTATAATTAATTCATTTTGTAATTCTTTCATAATTTTAAATACTACCAGCATGTCAGCAAGGAATAATCTGATAGGTTAACAATTAAACCCTAACGGAATTTTCCCGTTTATACAAATATGTATATAATTTTATATACAACATTTCACTTTTTACCGCCAAAATAGGCTTCAGGGAGACAAGTCAAATTGCTTCGCTCAAGCTTCCGATGTTAGTTTTTGGAATTTATTTCTTTTTATTAATTCTGTTTTCTGTTTGCATATTTCGTACCCTCAAAATTTTAGTTGAAATTGTACAGAATAAAATAGACAATTGAATTTAATGACATATTTCCAAGCTACATTGGTATTTAACATACATATGTTTAAAAATTAGTTCCCTAAAGAATTTGGCAAAATTCCTTTTTCAAACGATAATTAGGAGCAGACATTTTTGCCACGTTCAATTGTTTCATTTTTCATGAACAATCTTTGTTTGTAGGTCAAATTAGCCATTGATTAATTAATCAATTACCTTATCATATTCCCGTAGGGAAGATGTACAATGAAACTGGAGAAAAATTCGAAAGATTTCACAAACCAGTACCTACAGATAAAGCAATTGGCCAGCTGGTCAATTAATTTAAAATAACACGAACTGTTCATGACCCTTTAACCTCTTAACACTTGAAGTTTTTGTCGGGTTAAGTTATGAGCGCGTGTATGGGAAACGTACAAATTCGACCCAGTGGTCCAAAAAAGGGTAATGTCTATTTTACTTCAATAGCGGATAAGCTATTGAAACGAAAAAATGACTATTTTGAGGACTTTAAAATCAACATTGAAAAGAAAAGTTACCATGTTCAAGTGCTGCACGAGTTACACGAAGAGGATTATCCAAGACGAGCCGCCATGTGCACAGAATTGATTGAAAAAATTTATACAAAAAATCACATTCTCTTCAGTGATAAGGCGACATTCCACACATGCGGAAAAATTTATCGACATAATTGCCGTACCTGGGCGTCTGAAAACCAACCGAGTTCTATGAACGGAGAGAGATTTTCCTAAAGTTAATGTCTCGTTGGGTATAACAAGATCGAAGATTATGAACCTTTTTTCTTTGCAGAAGCTACGATAACAGAGCCAATTCATCTTGACACGCTTCAGCAGTTTCTTGAACCCCAGCTTTGTTCAGATGACATTCTCGACACTGTTGTCTTTCAACAAGGTGGAGCTTGATGTCACTATGCAAACATCGTTCGGCTGTACCTTGGTGAGATCTTACCAAATCGCTGGATTGAACGTGGTGGAAACATACCCTGGCAACACGATCTCCAGAGTGAACACCATTAGACTTCTTTGCGTGGGGCTTTATAAAGTCTGAGGTTTACAAGAGTTACAGACCTGTAGGATCTGCGAACCCACATTGTCGTGGCAGTCGCTAAAATAACCCCAGAGATATTTGAGAATGTGTTCCGCAGTGCAGAGATTTGAGATTTGCAGAGACATTGATGGTGCTCATGTCGAATCCTAGACCAAAGCTTGATAAATAAATATACTTCTAATTGTTATTACACTTTTATCCTAAACTACTGTTATTTCAGCAAAATAGATAGGGACTTTTGGACCACCCTGTATAGATAAAACAATTTCTTTTCAAGTTTACGGTAGGTTAAGTTACTCTATATTCAGTAGGGGTTGATATATATATATATATATATATACGTTTTAATTTCAAGTTTAGGTTAGGTTACTCTATACTGAAAGGGGGTTGGCACCCCCACCTCTTAACACTGGCATTCTGGCACTACATTCCCTCACTTGGCACTGACACTCTCCCCCCCTCCGCCCCCTTCTCTACTACCTCCTCCCGCACCCCCTATATATATATATATATATATATGCGCCCAGAATACTAAGGCCTCAGTATGGGCTCCCCCTTTTAACTACTCTTAGTAATATATTTATGAAGTCATTTGAAAGGAAGTTTCAAAGTTTCTCCTGGTATTATTGATTTATCTGTTTATTGGTATCGTTACGTTAATGACGTGTTCTTTCTTCTTCCTGTAAAATCCGATCCTAATGTAATTCCCGACCAATTAAGTAATATCTTAGTTATCTTATCTTAGTTTACTATAGAAGTTGAACAGAATTAAAAAATTCCCTTTATGGATAATCAAGTTATAAGGTCTAATAATAATAGACCTGAGTTTACTGTTTTCATAAAAGCCACGCCTTTATGTTCACTGGCTTTCGTCTCATAATCCTTTACAAAAAGCGGCATCCTTAATGGTATGTTTTTAGGATTTTTCAGGATCTGTAGCCCTTCTTATTGGTGTTCGCAATCTTTCATCTGCTCAACCGGTCAATTCTGGAACAATCTTCCTCAATCCCTCCTTTTCCCTGTCTATGACCTTCAATCTTTCAAACGCAGTGTTCAAACATCTCGAGAACTCTTGACCTTCATTTTGGCTCTCTCCTTCTATGGGGAGGGGAATTTTTGCCAGGCACTCGCCCTTGGTCCCTCTTTCCTGCACAAAAAAATGTCAGTAAGAGGCGGAGAATTGATGAGACGAAAAGCCTTTGATTCCATCCGGTCATGTAATGTGTGTTAAGTCATCCCACACATGAGAAGCGTACTCCATACAGTGGCGAGCTAGATCCCTGTACAGAGATAGCAATTGAGTTGGGATGAAGAAACTGCGGCACACCTAACAAGGTTGAGGGTAGAAATAAAGAGAATTAAGGCTCATAAAACTGGATGTGCATTTCTCGAGACGTTTCATGATTTTAATCCATTGATTACCTAATCATTCTATTCAAAAGGTTGAGGCATTGCACTTGCAGCACAAAACTTGCTTCAAGAATCTCAGGTTAATTTCATTTAACTGACGTGTGTTCGGTCGTATTTTGTCAAAGCGATTACCCGAATGACATGCATGAGCATGTAGAGAAGGCTGAATTATGAAAGTAGAAATGAGAGAATTAGGGCTAGTAACATTGAAATACTTCATCTAATAATAATAATAATAATAATAATAATATGTCGAGAGGATGCTACCGAGAGGATGCCTCACGTGTGGGCTGCTCGTCTGTCGTTAAATAGTAAAGGTTTTTGACTGTTTCCGCGGAAAATTTAGATATCATTATGTTCATGAAAACACAGTGATCCCGCGTATATACCTAGCATGTTATATTGGGTAATAGTGTCGTGATAATTAATGTGAAAGGATGGTTGTGCATGGAGCTGGTGGTATCTGGAACGTGATTTAAAGGGACAAGAAGTGGGCAACGCCTACCAGCATCTCCTCTCCCTTCCCCTCCTCCCGCCCCACCCCCTCCGTCTACACTACGAATCTTCCGTTTAATAGTAAAAGTTTTTTTGACGGTGACCGCGAGAAATGTATGTTCATTACGTTATAATCGTACAGTGACTCCGCGTACATATTTTTATGTGTCATAGCTAGTAATAGTTACATAATTAATGTGAAAAGGTGCCTGAGCATCGAACCGGTGGTATCTGGACCATTATTTAAAGGGACGAGAAGTAGGATCCCTATCGGCGTTCCCTCCATCTTCACCCCAACCACCCCTACCATCTACCCCCCTAGGGTGTCTCATTAATACATAGAAATTTTTTTTTTTCGATTTTCTCTTGCTCGCGAATGCTGCCCGATTTCAATAGGCATAGAGGTTCTAAAAATCGAAAAATGATGGGAATCGAACAGTATTTAGAGGTCACTCAAGTTTAACACTTTCTTGTAGCTATTTAGGAAAAAAAAAATTTCTATCATTCTCTTTTCTCTTTTTCTGAACAAAAATAAAAATAAACGAAATGCACCTTTCATTTTGAAATAAGCGCGTATAAATGGATTGTTTTCATCATCAATCTGTCCTACACTACTTGATTTTACTCTTCAAGCTCTCCTTCGTCTTGACGGGGATCAACTTCTGGTGAGCCCGAACCACCTTGAGGACGAATTGCTTCTGCTTCTATCACGCGTGATGGTGGAATTGAATCTTTTCATCAAAGCGATACCACGCTCGGCGGCGTCATTGACCACCTTCAGGGCTTTCACCCTCTTTTGCGCCGTGATCCAATCCTGGTCATTGATCCAATCCTCTGGATCTTTCATGAGGAAGGTGGGAGACTCAGATTCTGGAAGGATCGCGCGGAAGAAGACTTCTTTTGTTCTCCGGGTGACGAAGAGCTCGATGGATTGCTGTGGATTGAAGTTCTTCGGATCGATCCGCTTGAGTCCTTTCTTCGTGGCGGGGGATTGAAGTCGTTGGACCATCTTTAGCTTCGTGTCCTTTGGAATGCGGTCGTCAAAGAAACCAAGCCCCACGAGATCCTCTGAGAGGTACCACAGGTGCCTTTTCAAGGCCATGGATGCCGTGTGGCTGACTTCCTTTGTCAGGGTAGGCCTCGAGCAGGCGAAGGAACTCTAGGTCGTTCAGTGGAGCTCGATTCGAGACCATTGCCTCATTCCACTGCTTCACGTACGCGAGGGAGATGAACAAACACAGCTGCCGAAGTCCTCCTTCTTCCCTGGCTGTCAGGTCCAGTTGGTGCGGAACATGAAAATCTTGAGGGCATAGATGGCTTTTGGCCATCCATCTGGCGTGGTGATAGGCCCCAGGCTGACGAAATCCCCCCTGGACCTGACCGCCAAGGAAGCGGTAGGAAAGGATGAGGAGTTCACGGTAGTCTTCTCGGGGATGTGTGCCGTGGGAAAGCGTCTGCTGCAGGTATTTCTTCATGGAAGACGCTTGATTTGCCCAGTTGTCAGTTGTTGTGGGATTGCTTTCGTCACCGATGGACAAGAATGACCCTTTGTCAATGGAGGCCCACCGCTGTTGAAATCTTTTGAAGAGGAGAATGTCAGGGAAGAGGACGGCCCCAGACATCGCCGAAGACATCCTTGAGTAATCTCCAAGACGTGGTGACGGCAAGCCAACCACAACATGGGACGGCCAAACTCCTGCTCAATGCGAACGCAAGCACCTTGGATCATCCCAGCGTTCACAGCTGTGGTGTCGAATCCCAGTCCAATGATTTGCTCCGAAATGCCAAAAGCCTGGACTTCCTGGAGTACGGCTGCAGCCTGTTCTTTTCCAGTGCCGTCCACCGCAACGGGTACACCAAGAAGCTCCTCGACTCCATCGCCCGTCACCACAACAGCAATCCGGTCAACCTCCTTCTTCTCCTTGGCGATATCTTCCAACAGTTTCCCATCCCAGTGCAAGACTAAAGGACCAGAAGCTTCGAACTTTCGGGTCAACTCTTCTCCCATCTCCTTTCGGATCTTGTTCCGTGTTCGATGAACAGTTGCTGGCGAGATTACCAGGTCATCCAGGTCATGACCCAAACTCTGAGCTGCTGCTGCAAAGGACGACGTTGCTTGTCTCACGGACATGTTGTCGCATCCCAAGCAGCGATGAGATTCGGTCCGTGAGGGCATTCATTCGCCTTTTCTTTTGAGTCTGGGCCTTGCTGGTGCTGGGCGCTTGGTACGTCTCGTCGTCATCATCCTCGTCTTCCGTGTTCATTTCAGTGCTGCTACCATCCACCTCCAAGATCGCTACCTCTCCATGAGCTGTGTCACCCCAGCATCCATTTACTCTTCCTAGCCGTGGCTGCAAGATCCCTCTTCCGCTTCACAGCTTTCTTCTTCGCTGTCTTCTGGTCCACCCCCGCAAGACTTGACGACATCCTGTCTTCCTCTGCGAGGTGAGAAAGTCCTTGTCCTCCTGAGGACCTTGGAGGAGGATAGCGCGGAGGAGTGAGCCACGTCAAACACGTCTTCCAAATCCGACTTGAACATCCCCTCCTTGTACCGGTAACCCTCTTGCGGCTTTGTCCTGTTCTTCTTGAGTGCGTCGTAGGTATCGATCAACTTCGCCAGCTTCTCCCCTGCGTACTTCTTGGGGTAGTTGGTATGTTGGCCTTCTCCCAGATGGGCCAGATAGTTTCCACCACCAGGCGAATGCTCTCCGATTGGTCTTCCTTCCCTCTTGGTCTTGGTGGTGGTGGAAGTAAAGGAGCAGGCATTGCTCCTTCGATGGAAAGTCGTGGACAAAACAATCGCTGCAATTGGGGCCTTGTCCAGCAACCACAACTGGTTTCCCTGCTCTAGTAAACCATCACCTGCGAGAGAGAAGAAAATCTTGTAAAGTGAAACAGAAGTGGCGAACTTGAGTGACCCCTAAAATCCTCCTACAGCTGTCAAATTTTGTGATAACAATCCTTATAAAGGTGTAATACGGGCAAGCGTCGCCCCGACCCGAAATCCTCCATTCGTATATTTGAGACCCCCCCCCCCCCGCAAGCCTGCTCCTCCATCGATACAGGTGCAATGGGATCGTCTGCTGAAAATCGTGTTCTTGTAGAAAATCCTTTGTTATGTTTTATATTTAACAAAGTAGATCACATTAGGTCAGACCGTCTCGTATCTGTTTGTCATGATTCGGAAGAAATAGAACATGCGAGGGGACAGTTAAACACGCTGTTCAGTGCCACCCTTCCAACTCGTAGAGGTAATTCTAGAAACGAAAATATCCTAAAAGACATTATAAATAAAGTGTCGACCCTCCGGGATAATGAGAACAATATTACCTTCTACGTTACTAATTTCCATAGAATACCGGTAATCTCTATGGGTAATGTAGACGTTTCGGTGCTCCTCAAACAGTACAATGAGGTACAAAAGTCGTTAGTTGAACTGAAACACCAACACGTGGTGTCAAATCAGAAAAATGCAATTTCGTTAGAACAATTCCGGTCAGAGAATGTTTTATATTTAACAAAGTAGATCACATTAGGTCAGACCGTCTCGTATCTATTTGTCATGATTTCTATGATTCGGAAGAAACAGAACATGCGAGGGGACAGTTAAACACGCTGTTCAGTGCGTTACAGCCCAGTTACTCGGAAGTTGTTCAGCAAGTCAAAACCCCAAGAAGCGCTTCGGGCAGTGAGGGAACCGAAATCCTCTCCCCCAACTCCCCCTCTGAATGTGGGGTAGAAATGCAGCATGCAGGGGATGCGGTCAACCACCTCCCCGTTCAGGAAAGCCTCCTGCTCCCGATTTCACAATGAGGAAGAGGGACTGTCCGATGCCAAGAGACGAGGCATCACTGCCCTCTTCCTTGCCTTCCATGAAGGTGAGAGGTGTTCGATTATTCAAACGCCTCCCCCGGCGTCCAGTTAACCCCCCTCCCACCGAAGAAGGGGGGGCACGCGCGTCCGTCAGGATAAAACACGCTAACAGACCCTCACCAAACCACAGAGTAGGGGAGGGAGCCTCCTATCTCCCCCAAGGTCGTGCCACCCATCCCCCCCAAGGTCGTGCCACCCATCCCCCCAAGGTCGTGCCACCCATCCCCCCCAAGGTCGTGCCACCCATCCCCCAGGCAGGCGAACCCTGCCTCAGGGAGATTGAGGGAAGAGGACGGGTGGGTCACAGTTAACAGGCGCTCTCCAAGGAGGGTTCCTCAACCTGTCAGCGCGGCAAGGCCATCGGTGTCGAATCTCACCCTTTTTTGTCGCGAATTCAGCTCTCGAACGAGGGAAGCGATATTCGACAATGATGGAAGAGGTCTGTGGTGAACACAGTATATTGTTAGTTAATAAACTAAACACAAAATCTCCGTATTATAACTCATTTAAAGTAATAAATTAGGGCAGTCAAAAGTTGACCGAAAAATTTAAGAAAGTTGACCTTACGAATTGAAAAAATTGACTTATAAAGTTGCCTTTACTTTCAATAATAAAAACGATACTTTAATTACTTATTCTTGCTCTTCTACATCAGTTGACCGATTGTGGTAAATTATGAAGTATTTGCCGACATTTTCTGGCAAAAAATTGCGATCCTTACTTAATAATTTATTAACTCGCTTTCTGCCTGTTTCATTGCTATTGATCTGCAAGTTGACACGCAAGGCACTGCTACACCTAATTCAGAGAACAATTGTTTCACATGAGGGTTGCTCAACTTATGAAGAGGTATGTTGGCTGACAGAAATGTAGTCACAAGTTTTTCCGAAAAATCTGAAGACTTGTACTTTAAAAGGGTTTGCGTCTTTTCATTTCCCACATTTTAGTCTATACCACGCTGGTGCTTTTGGGTAGAGCGATGTTTATCCACAAAAAAGGATTTGTCATGCTTGACCACAACACAACAAATCTGACAGTATAGCTCATTTTTTCCTGAACAAATGAATTCATTAGGATATTTTGCAATTATAGCGCGCACTTTAGCAATAGAAATAACTGCAACTTTTGGCACTTTAAATACCTGAAATCAAAAGAAATCGAAATCAGTGAAATCACAAATCAGAAAAAATCACAAATCAAAAATGGTAACCAGTAACCACAATACATACAACACAACCACATCCAAAACCAGAACGGACATAACTGAATAAGACAAATACGAGCAGCGAAGTTGCCAGTTAACCAAAATGATGCCAATTTTTAGTTATATTAATTATTTATTCCAAAAAATTGACTTTATTTACCTCATTGCTATTTTTTGACCTAACAGGTAAAAGTTGACTTTTGGTTGACCTATTAACTTTGGTAATATACCCCCTACGGTGTTTTTATTGCATTTTCAGTCGTTTCAGCGAAAAGTGCCCCATAGGAAACAATTTGACTTTATTGACTTTTGACCGCCCTAGTAATAATTAAAGGTGTAAATTCGCATTTTAACCCGTACAATATGAGTCAGTGGCCAGAAGGTATTGTTGTTAAGGAATTTATTCACTTTTCCAGGAGATCTGATAACAGGCAAAATATAATAATAACAATAATAATAATAATAATAATAATCATAATAATAATAATCATAATAATAATAATCTATAATATAATAAGAGAGCTGTCCGTCCGTCTGTCCGTCTGTCACACTTTCAGAAATTGTGAGAAAAAATTGAGAAAAAAAAATTCAGAAATTGTAAAAATTTCAGAAATTGTATTACGGGAGGCAATGTGAAGCTCAAGATTTTCATGACTGTTCTTTTCTGTAGTTTAGCAATGGGGGAAGGGTGGGGGTGGGGGAAGGGTGGGGGTGGGGGTAATGGGGGATTGGTGTGGTAATGGGGAAGGGTGGGGGTAATGGGGGAGGGGGTTAGCCCCCAAGTTGAATGGGGGTGAGGAGGTTTTGGGAGATAGCAGATTCAGAAATGTTGACACAATGTGAAGCTCAAAATTTTCACGGCTGGGTTCTTTTTTAGTAGTTTAACCTGTCTAACCGTCAGCGAAGTGACGGGAACTGTACTAGTCATAATAATAGGCGCCCTAACGCTAATGCCTGAAATTTGTACTGTGTATAATAATAATCAGATTAATAAGTTTTCTCAGTCATGGCGGATAACTTGTTGAAAATAGTCTCATATAACGTAAGGTCAGTGAGGAATTCAATTGTGGATGTTCATAAAATCTGTGACAGTGCAGATTTGATACTCCTGCAAGAGCACTGGCTACCAAAGCAAGAGCTAATATTCCTCTTACCATCCATGATGACTTTATGTATCATGCGTCATCAACAGTAGACTTCTCAGATGAATTAATGTATGGTAGGCCTTTCGGTGGTGTTGCTTTCTTAATAAGGAAAAATTTGTCAAAACATAAAACTTTTAACAAGCGATAATGTAAGGTTGTTAGGCATTGAATTACAAAGGAACAATGATTGCATATTAATTGTAAACTACTATTTACCATACAACAACAGCAGCAATCTAGATGAATACATTGATTTGCTGTATAAAATTAAGTCATCATCAAATAACCCCAAATATTCTCACTGTATAATAATGGGAGACTTTAACGCGCATGTGAACTCGGAATTCTTTGTAGAATTGGATAACATGTGCGAGTCGGCCAAATTAAGTATAAGTGATGTAGATGTATTAGGGGTAACCAGTGGTAATTTTACATACGTTAGTGATATGAGTGATACCACCAGGTGGATTGATCATTGTCTCACTAGTAATAATCTAAAGGATCGAATTGTTAGAGTTCATATTCTGCATGATTTCCTCCTTTCCGATCATAGACCATTAGAAATATTAATTAATTTTACCAATTTATGCGCAACACGACATAGCAAGAATTCAATAGGTAAGAATAATCGCGTCGATTGGTCTAATGTTAATATGCAAGAGAGAACAGAATACAAAGACAGAACAGGTCACCTCTTTAATAATTTAGAAATTTTGCATCTTGCCTGTAATTATCCTTGCTCAAATGATTCTCACTCTAAACTCATAGATAGGTATTATGGTAAGATAGTATCCCTGTTAAGAGAAGCAGAAAGCCCCCTCATTAAATCTTACAACTATCATACTAAGATTATTCCTGGATGGAATGATTTTATTGCCCCCGTGAAGAGGGAGTCGAAAGACGCCTATGATTTGTGGTGCATTCATGGTAGACCCATATTAGGATCGGTATACATGAATATGTGTAGAAGTAGGGGTCAGTATAAGGCGGCCATAAGGCGATGTAAACAGGAAGAAGAGTCTATTCGAGCATCAAAAGCCTGTGAAGCTCACATAAATAACGATAACAACAAAGTTTGGAAATTTGTTAAGAATCAAATGGGTGTCAAAAATGTCCTCCCTCCGACAATCGATGGGGTGTCGGGGTAGGATGAAATCGCAAAGCTGTGGAAAAACCACTACTCTAACATTCTGAACAGTGTGAGTAGGGATAATCTTAAGATAGATTGCAGCAAAACGCCTGTGGGAGGGACAAGGGAAAATACTTTGATGTCAGTTCCTGAAGTAAAGAGGTTAATTAAAGAGTTAAAGACTGGTTCTGCGTCAGGGGTAGATGACCTACCGAATGAGCACTTAAAATATGCCAATGACGTAGTATGTCTGCATGTATCATTGCTCTTATCAGCCATGCTTGCTCATAGCCATATCTCTGCAGGGTTCTTGAGGGTATATATTTTGCCCCTGTCAAAAATAAGTATGGAGACATTCTCTCCAGCAATAATTACAGGCCTATTGCTGTCGCTTCCTGCTTCTCGAAACTACTAGAAAAACTTTTGTTACTCCGATTAAATGATTACCCATGGACATCTAATCAGTTTGGTCTTAAAAGGTCCCACTCAACTCACCTGTGTATCTATGTATCATACTTAAAGAAACAATATCTAAATACATTGACAGTAATTCAACTATTTATAGCTGTTTCCTAGATATAAGTAAGGCATATGATAGAGTGAACAACAATATTTTATTTAAAAAACTAGAAGACAGGAAGGTTCCCATGTGCATATTAAATTTATTGAAATTTGGGTATTCCCACCAATCTTTTACTGTTACGGGGAAATGTACTATCCGAATGTTTTGGCTCCTCTTGCGGAGTGAGACAAGGCTCCTTGCTTCCCCTATGCTGTTTAATGTGTATATTAATGGATTAATTGCTTCACTTAATGAGGCAACAGTGGGATGTTGTATAGATAACAGAAGGATAAATAACTTAGTTTATGCCGATGATATGGTGTTAATAAGTCCCTCTGTTAAAGGTCTGGATCGGCTACTAAAGTGTGCGAAGTGTATTCGCAGAAACATAATATTCTTTTTAATTACAAAAACTAAGGTTATGCAATTTCATCCTAAAAGTTATAATCAGCCAGCTGACATTAGGTTTAAAATGAGAGGTAAAGTAATTGAGGAAGTACAAGAGTTTAAGTATTTGGGTCAAACTATCACCAGCTCCTTCAGTGATGACTCAGATATAAAAAAAAAATCTCGACGCCTTTGTGCTAAAGCGAATATGACTATAAGGAACTTTCGGTTCTGTACAAGTGAAGCTAAAGACACTCTCTTTCGTACTTTCTGCAGTAATATATACGGACAGCAACTCTGGGTGAATTATAAAAAAGGGTTCTGGCAGAACTCTAAATTTGCTATACAACAGTTCTTTTAGACTCTTACATAAATTACCCCCGAGATGCTTAGCTTCGCAAATGTTTGCTACCCGCAATGTCCCGAGCTTCCAGGAGGTAACAAGACGTGCTCAATACAGTCTAATGCAAAGAATTAAAAAATCAACCAACCCGATTATCGAAGCTATCCATGAGTCCTGCCGTTTATCCTCTAAGCTGTGGAGTTCTTGGTACGAAAACGTCTGTCTGTAACTCCACTTAATCTCGACATTACTGTATTATTTCTAATCACTTGCAGCCTATATATTTTTATCCTTAGCATGTGAATTGTCATTGTGTTAATAATATTTGTCATATTGATTATAGTCTGCCAATAAACCGTTTCATTTTCATTCATTTTCAATAATAATAATTATAAAATGTTGGATTGCGAAAACGTAGAAAGGAAATCCTGTGATTCACTGAAATGAACACATTTCTTCAACCTCTGAGATGCAGTTTGAATTAATGAGTATAAAACGAGACCAGAAAGATGCAAGAACAACAGTAGCTGGCGACAGTGCCCATCCCATGCTCGAATAAACAGTAGAAAATGTCACTTCTACAGTAGTTCACCCGTAGGTATAAGGAAATACCATTTCCTCAAAATGAAAAGTCATCAAAGAATCTCCGAGTGACCAAAAATTTAAAAAGCAAATTAAACTTAATTTAATAACTTAAAAATTAGGTAATTTTAGGTTAGGTCTTGTTAGAATAATGTGAAAAATGAAAGATCGTTAATCCTCAAGTGTACATTAATTTACTCGCGCAGTCATAGCTCATATTATAAGAGCATTGTAATTCCTCTCTCTCTCTCTCTCTCCATATATATATATATATATATATATATATATATATATATATATTCAAAAGATGATTTTACTTAAGTCTCATTTAAGCTGAGAATGGGAAGAGAGATTCTTCAAGTCGCGCAAGGTTTCTTCAGAAATGGAACTTATCCGTTTGTCTAACGATTTATTTCCTCTCAGCCGTAATGAAGTTAATGGGAGAGTTTGCTCGGAGAAAAGGACAAAACAACACAGTTCTCTTTGTAGTTTATGCGCAACATATTTCATATATATATATATATATATTATATATATATTGGTGAAGGCCGCTTCTGGCAAGCTTCAATTTCAATTTAAGCAGAAAGCAACAGACAAGGAAAGAAACATCCATCAAGTTGGAAAGGGACTATATTTTTTAGGAAAAACACCACCAGCTCGACAGATCTCCAAAAACTCTCCATTTTTTATCTTTGCAAGTCGCACGGAGTCCTTTGTATATTTGCGAAAAGTACACAAACTTCTTGTCCATAATGATTACGTACATATTGGTGAAGGCCGCTTCTGGCAAGCTTCAATTTCAATTTAAGCAGAAAGCAACAGACAAGGAAAGAAACATCCATCAAGTTGGAAAGGGACTATATTTTTTAGGAAAAACACCACCAGCACGACAGATCTCCAAAAACTCTCCATCCTTTTTTATCTTTGCAAGTCGCACGGAGTCCTTTGTATATTTGCGAAAAGTACACAAAACTTCTTGTCCATAATGATTACGTACATATTGGTGAAGGCCGCTTCTGGCAAGCTTCAATTTCAATTTAAGCAGAAAGCAACAGACAAGGAAAGATCTGTCGTGCTGGTGGTGTTTTCCTAAAAAATATAGTCCCTTTCCAACTTGATGGATGTTTCTTTCCTTGTCTGTTGCTTTCTGCTTAAATTGAAATTGAAGCTTGCCAGAAGCGGCCTTCACCAATATGTACGTAATCATTATGGACAAGAAGTTTTGTGTACTTTCGCAAATATACAAAGGACTCCGTGCGACTTGCAAAGATAAAAAAGGATGGAGAGTTTTTGGAGATCTGTCGTGCTGGTGGTGTTTTTCCTAAAAAATATAGTCCCTTTCCAACTTGATGGATGTTTCTTTCCTTGTCTGTTGCTTTCTGCTTAAATTGAAATTGAAGCTTGCCAGAAGCGGCCTTCACCAATATGTACGTAATCATTATGGACAAGAAGTTTTGTGTACTTTTCGCAAATATACAAAGGACTCCGTGCGACTTGCAAAGATAAAAAAGGATGGAGAGTTTTTGGAGATCTGTCGTGCTGGTGGTGTTTTTCCTAAAAAATATAGTCCCTTTCCAACTTGATGGATGTTTCTTTCCTTGTCTGTTGCTTTCTGCATATATATATATATATATATACTGTGTATATATATATATATAAACTGTGTGTATATAAATATATATAACTGTGTGTGTATATATATATATATATATATATATATATATGTTGAATAAAACCACAAAGGAAAGGAAACAGAATGGTGCTCAAGCGCTTTCATCTAATGACATTCTCAGGAGCACTCAGTGTTCCTGAGGATGTCATTAGACGAAAGCGCTTGAGCACCATTCTGTGTTTCCTTTCCTTCGTGGTTTTATTCATCATAAATATTTTTCACGTGTTACTTTCGTGAAATAATTTTCATATATACAGTATATCAAAGCTATTGACTTCTCCTTAGGGAAACGGAGCTTACAGATGAACAGAAGGACCAACACAACGGCAAACATTTTCATTTATTTTGTACTTCAGACGTTTCGACAAATCTTTTGTCATCATCAGTGAATTAAGTCTTAAAACCTTAAAACAAAAGTAAAAAGTGAAAATTACATCAATACAATATTAAAACCATTAGAATTAAAACCTTAAAGAAAAATGAAAATTGCATCAATACAAAATTAAAATCATTTAAATTTCATCACTATAAAAATTAAAATCAAATTAAATTACCTCAATAGGTAAATACACAATGTTTACATTCACCTCCATACTTGGCAAAGCCTAAGAGAACACTGGATGGTCAGAGGATTAGAAAGGATATGTCTATGAGAATCGGTTGGTTAGTTAGAAGAGCTGTAATTTGTAGGATGAGCTATTATTGTTAATGGAGGGTTTGTTTCTATAGATGTACAAAGATTCTAAAATTCGGAGTTCTGTGAGGTTATTGGATCTAGTTAAAATTTCAAACTGAGTTTTGTGAAGGGATGGTCGTTTTCATTACTATGGTTTCTAATTGCGGATTGTGGAGGGCTACTGAGGGGACGGTTGGTACGGACTGACAAGCCCAAATGTTGAGAAAGGCGCACCTCCAGTTGGAGTTGAGTGCTGCTAATATACGCAGCCTTACAGCTGTCGCACGTGTATTTGTAAACAACATTGGGGCATACAGTTTTGGGGAATTCATCTTTGAACTTTAAAAAATTTGATAATTTAAGTGGGTTGACGAAGGCGAATCTAAAATTTTTTGGGGATAACTAGACTTTAGCAGTTTGGACAATTCACCTCGAATACGCAATGATAAATAACCATAAAAAGGTAATTTAATATATCTGGTTTCTTTTTGTACTGTAGTTATGGGGAGTTTAGTATTAAAAGTGTTATTTAAAAATTTATTTAATTGGTTATCGAATAGATTAGAAGGGTAGTAATTGTTAATAAAGTACTGTTTTAAAAATTTAAATTCTCCGTTTAACGAAAAGTAATCCGAACAAATACGGTAACTTCTTGTTAATAATGTTACTATAGCACTAATTATATTTATAAAACATACAACTTAAATAATTGGTTTCCAAGCCAGTAAAAGTTTGTTTTCGAAATAGTGAAGTTTGGAACTTATTATGAGCCCGTTTAACTAAAACATCCAGGAAAGGTAAACTATTATTTGTTTCGTTTTCACATGTGTACTTAATATTACTATGTTGTTTATTAAGATAATCAAGAAAAAGTTTTACGTGTGAAGGATGGTTAAATATTAAGAAAGTGTCATCCACGTATCTTCTGTAATATATGGGTTTAAAACTACTAGGACAACTTTTCAACCAAATTTCTTCGTAATGGCAAAGAAGTGCATTTGCTAGTGTTGGGCTTAGCGGGGAACCCATAGCTACCCCATCAATTTGGCTGTAAAGGTTGCTATTAAATAAGAAAAGATTATCAAAACACACTATTTCGAGAAGGTTTTTAAATTGAGTCTGAGTGAGGCCATTAATAAGAGTATTATCAGTAGTGAATAACTTAGGTAGTATGATATTTAATGTTTCTTTTAACAGGACATTAGTAAACAATGACGAGACATCAAAACTGGCCATAGCAAGAGAATCGGCATGATTGATCTCTTTTATCTCTTTAGCAAAATCAAACGAGTTGTTAATAGAATAATCATTAAAGGTGAGTTTTGAAAGCAAGGGAACGAAGAATTTGGCTAAATTATAATTGAATGTACCACAAGCCGAAAGAATAGGTCTTAGTGGGAAATTTGGCTTATGGACTTTAGGTAAACCATATAGAATTCCTGGATTAGAACCAGAAGCAAATAAAAAATTGTATGTATTGTCAGCAATAATATTACTATTTTTTAATTTACGCAAACACCTATTAAGTTTATCTTCGAGTTTTAGTAATTTAGACAGAACATTCTCTTTTACCCTTTTAAATTTAGACGTATCCGACAAAATTGTCTCCATTCTATTTATGTAAACTGTTGAATCAATCAGCACTACTCCTTTACCCTTATCCGGTTTTGTAATGATGACAGAGTTATCCTTTTTCAAATTATTAAGAATTTAAAATCTTGCTTATTGAAAAGGGGAGAAAACACCTTATGGGGTTTAAAATTATAAAAATTCTTAAAAGAGATGCTCTCCACTTGTTTTACCAAGTTATGAAACGAGAAATTTGGTCGGATCTCACAATTCTTAATATTCATGAGAAGATTTTCAAACCCAGAGAAAAATTTATAAAAATTTAGTTTATAATGAGGTAGATCAAAATTTAAGCCTAACGACAATATTTCTCTCTCTCTAATACTTAAAACTCTATGAGAGAAATTAAAAATAAAATTATCTGGATTATTAAAAACCGACTGAGTGATTCCCAATTTTCCAATTTGGCAGCATGTATCCTTTTATGTCTATTGACAATTTTATCACAGCAAGTTTGAAATTTAGTAACTAAACACTGATAACACTGGTCAACACTCATTTTATTGCCAATCATATTAGAGTGATTTTGGGGTAACTTTGTGGTGCTGATTCCGAATATGACATCGGTTTTGCTAGATTGGCTCTAATTTATGAGATAAATTGGTACCTCATTGAAACACGTAAAAATGCAAAAAATGTAATGTTCAGGCGGAGCCTACTTACAAATCACATTGAAATTGTCTCAAATCATACAAAAGTAAACACATGAAATACATAATGGCATTTTATTCGGTCTCACCATCTAGAATGTTCCGGTAGTTTCCCATATGCACGCGTTATGGTTACGTTTCCTATTAATTGAGGGTATTCATTATCTCAAGAACTAGAGCCAAATCTGAAAAACTACTTTCATTTTGGAATTCAGCAACCCCAAAATACCCTAAATTCGTACGAATTCCCTTGGCAACGAAAAAAAAAAGTTTTTTTGTTGACCTGTGTAATCAATATAAGACACCCTAGATTTTAGACCAAACAGGAGAATTCTTATATTTCAGCTTGAGAAATCTCACTGTTTTAGTTTTCGAGTGAAGCTCCAAATTTAATAATTTATGTTGCCATGATTTATATAGTTTGGAGTTATGGAGGCGTTTATTATAGAGTTTAAATCTAAGGAAATTAGGCACAATATTATAACTTTTGCACTTAGACAAGAAACTCTCATCACAAATAGCTTTAATATTAACCCAGAGATATGGCCGATCGACATTGAACTATTACAGACAATGTGAAAGAGTCTATTTGAAACTTAACAAGGCTATTTGTGATGAGAGTTTCTTGTCTAAGTGCAAAAGTTATAATATTGTGCCTAATTTCCTTAGATTTAAACTCTATAATAAACGCCTCCATAACTCCAAACTATATAAATCATGGCAACATAAATTATTAAATTTGGAGCTTCACTCGAAAACTAAAACAGTGAGATTTCTCAAGCTGAAATATAAGAATTCTCCTGTTTGGTCTAAAATCTAGGGTGTCTTATATTGATTACACAGGTCAACAAAAAAACTTTTTTTTTTCGTTGCCAAGGGAATTCGTACGAATTTAGGGTATTTTGGGGTTGCTGAATTCCAAAATGAAAGTAGTTTTTCCGATTTGGCTCTAGTTCTTGAGATAATGAATACCCTTAATTAATAGGAAACGTAACCATAACGCGTGCATATGGGAAACTACCGGAACATTCTAGATGGTGAGACCGAATAAAATGCCATTATGTATTTCATGTGTTTACTTTTGTATGATTTGAGACAATTTCAATGTGATTTGTAAGTAGGCTCCGCCTGAACATTACATTTTTTGCATTTTTACGTGTTTCAATGAGGTACCAATTTATCTCATAAATTAGAGCCAATCTAGCAAAACCGATGTCATATTCGGAATCAGCACCACAAAGTTACCCCAAAATCACTCTAATATGATTGGCAATAAAATGAGTGTTGACCAGTGTTATCAGTGTTTAGTTACTAAATTTCAAACTTGCTGTGATAAAATTGTCAATAGACATAAAAGGATACATGCTGCCAAATCGGAAAAATTGGGAATCACTCAGTCGGTTTTTAATAATCCAGATAATTTTATTTTTAATTTCTCTCATAGAGTTTTAAGTATTAGAGAGAGAGAAATATTGTCGTTAGGCTTAAATTTTGATCTACCTCATTATAAACTAAATTTTTATAAATTTTTCTCTGGGTTTGAAAATCTTCTCATGAATATTAAGAATTGTGAGATCCGACCAAATTTCTCGTTTCATAACTTGGTAAAACAAGTGGAGAGCATCTCTTTTAAGAATTTTTATAATTTTAAACCCCATAAGGTGTTTTCTCCCCTTTTTAATAAGCAAGATTTTAAAATTCTTAATAATTTGAAAAAGGATAACTCTGTCATCATTACAAAACCGGATAAGGGTAAAGGAGTAGTGCTGATTGATTCAACAGTTTACATAAATAGAATGGAGACAATTTTGTCGGATACGTCTAAATTTAAAAGGGTAAAAGAGAATGTTCTGTCTAAATTACTAAAACTCGAAGATAAACTTAATAGGTGTTTGCGTAAATTAAAAAATAGTAATATTATTGCTGACAATGCATACAATTTTTTATTTGCTTCTGGTTCTAATCCAGGAATTCTATATGGTTTACCTAAAGTCCATAAGCCAAATTTCCCACTAAGACCTATTCTTTCGGCCTGTGGTACATTCAATTATAATTTAGCCAAATTCTTCGTTCCCTTGCTTTCAAAACTCACCTTTAATGATTATTCTATTAACAACTCGTTTGATTTTGCTAAAGAGATAAAAGAGATCAATCATGCCGATTCTCTTACTGTGGCCAGTTTTGATGTCTCGTCATTGTTTACTAATGTCCCGTTAAAAGAAACATTAAATATCATACTAAAAGTTATTCACTACTGATAATACTCTTATTAATGGCCTCACTCAGACTCAATTTAAAAACCTTCTCGAAATAGTGTGTTTTGATAATCTCTTCTTATTTAATAGCAACCTTTACAGCCAAATTGATGGGGTAGCTATGGGTTCCCCGCTAAGCCCAACACTAGCAAATGCATTTCTTTGCCATTACGAAGAAATTTGGTTGAAAAGTTGTCCTAGTAGTTTTAAACCCATATATTACAGAAGATACGTGGATGACACTTTCTTAATATTTAACCATCCTTCACACGTAAAACTTTTTCTTGATTATCTTAATAAACAACATAGTAATATTAAGTACACATGTGAAAACGAAACAAATAATAGTTTACCTTTCCTGGACGTTTTAGTTAAACGGGCTCATAATAAGTTCCAAACTTCACTATTTCGAAAACAAACTTTACTGGCTTGGAAACCAATTATTTAAGTTGTATGTTTTATAAATATAAGATTAGTGCTATAGTAACATTATTAACAAGAAGTTACCGTATTTGTTCGGATTACTTTTCGTTAAACGAAGAATTTAAATTTTTAAAACAGTACTTTATTAACAATTACTACCCTTCTAATCTATTCGATAACCAATTAAATAAATTTTTAAATAACACTTTTAATACTAAACTCCCCATAACTACAGTACAAAAAGAAACCAGATATATTAAATTACCTTTTTATGGTTATTTATCATTGCGTATTCGAGGTGAATTGTCCAAACCGCTGAAGTCTAGTTATCCCCAAATAAATTTTAGATTCGCCTTCGTCAACCCCCTTAAATTATCAAATTTTTTAAAGTTCAAAGATGAATTCCCCAAAACTGTATGCCCCAATGTTGTTTACAAATACACGTGCGACAGCTGTAAGGCTGCGTATATTGGCAGCACTCGACTCCAACTGGAGGTGCGCCTTTCTCAACATTTGGGCTTGTCAGTCCGTACCAACCGTCCCCTCAGTAGCCCTCCACAATCCGCAATTAGAAACCATAGTAATGAAAACGACCATCCCCTTCACAAAACTCAGTTTGAAATTTTAACTAGATCCAATAACCTCACAGAACTCCGAATTTTAGAATCTTTGTACATCTATAGAAACAAACCCTCCATTAACAATAATAGCTCATCCTACAAATTACAGCTCTTCTAACTAACCAACCGATTCTCATAGACATATCCTTTCTAATCCTCTGACCATCCAGTGTTCTCTTAGGCTTTGCCAAGTATGGAGGTGGATGTAAACATTGTGTATTTACCTATTGAGGTAATTTAATTTGATTTTAATTTTTATAGTGATGAAATTTAAATGATTTTAATTTTGTATTGATGCAATTTTCATTTTTCTTTAAGGTTTTAATTTTAATGGTTTTAATATTGTATTGATGTAATTTTCACTTTTTACTTTTGTTTTAAGGTTTTAAGACTTAATTCACTGATGATGACAAAAGATTTGTCGAAACGTCTGAAGTACAAAAATAAATGAAAATGTTTGCCGTTGTGTTGGTCCTTCTGTTCATATAATATATATATATATATATATATATATATATATATATATATATATATATATATAAAGGAGAGAGAGAGAGAGAGAGATGTGCGTTACATGTATGTTGTATATGTAAAATAATAATAATTACCAATGTCATTTAAGGAAAAGCCTAAAGGCACCGAAATAAAATGCAAACTATCTTTGCAGAAAAAGAATAAAATTCTGTTACGCTCCGTTCAGTTTAATGTTATTTGGCTCCAAAATGGGCATAAGCAACCAAACACTATTTATATATTCATATAACCATTTATATATTTATATACAACTATTTATATACACAACTGACTGACTCTCTTTCCAGCTATTCTCCTCAGTCTCGAAAGAATATCGCGAACAGTTATGAAGGAGCACGCGAGCACGCACACACACAAGCTTCCTCTAGGACTATAGAGACAAGGAACTTGAGAGTTATGAAGGTATCGACTTAGGTGATTGCAAAAAATGTTGCAGATATCAAATTTAGAACACTAGGTACTGACTCCTAAATGATAAACTACATCCACGACCAACCATTATCATTCTCAGCACCTTCGCCGCTAAATGTCAAGTTGTTACACTGACTAGAGGTTCAGGAGGAAGTAATAACGATATTTCGAGTTGTTTAATATTAAGAAGTGCCTTCATTCTTACTGCTAGGTGGAAGGTCAAAGGAACAAGCCTCACTGCCTTCCATTTTCTGTAACTTATAGTAAGTAAGTCTTGGTTAAAGTTACATCAGTTCTCACGATTTACCATTTAATATATTTCCATTAAAGAAAATACTTTATTTTTTCTCACATCATCAACAATTTCAGTTGTGGTTCGAGTTGTTAACGCGAGCAGTGAAAGTTATATACTGTACTTCCTTACTACATGTCATAAGAACCACTTCCATAACCAGATTTAATCCAGAGCAATTACAACCCAACTCATCCATTGTCCGAACCACCGGAATTTATCAATCACCCTAAAACAGTGTTTCTCAAAAATTTTTATATTATAATATATAAAGCTGGATGAGGTGATCTCTTTTATTTATTCGAGTAAAATTTTATCCGGAGAGAAATATATTCTGTCTCTTGGTCTAGGACACTCTAGGTTTTTAATAGGAGTTTCATTTTTAGGTTAGATTCACTGGGGAACAAATTTCAACTTTTTGTATATTGAATTAGATTTGACAGTTAGTTCTAGGTAATTTGGGTGCGCTGAGCACGAATTTTTACTCGGTTTTGCTCTATCAGGTCCTGATTTTGCTCAACACCCCTCCTCTTTCGTCGTATTCATAAAAAGGTTTTTTTCTCAATACTCGCTAAGTCTTTTTGCAGTTACACATTATGCAACTAGGTTTTTATCTAGGTATTTGTACCTATTGTTATGGTATTGTTGTATTATGTATATTTTTATATGTAACACCCTAAAAATATTTTTAATTTTGTAATTTTTAACCCATTTTAATATTAGTAAATTAAGCTAAAAATATCATAGAATTCTAAAATTTTCTCGAGCGTTCCTGTTCTCTGTAGAGTATTCTAGAGGGACAACTAAAATAGTTAATCAGTCAATTCAATCAGTCAGTCAGTCAGTCAGTCAGTTGAGTTAGTTAATTAAGTTTGGGCATTAACATAATTTTGAATTGGCATATGATTTAGTGAGTAATTTTGTCATCGTGATTTAATATAGTTGATTTAATTAGACGTAATTTATATTGTACCTACTCATCCGTGTTTCTAGTTTAATTTCATAGATTGTAAGTACCTATTTCATAATAAGTACCTATTTAAACTAATTTTTGTGTTTATATTTCAGATTTTCTTAAATTTATATGAATTAAGGGCTTTAAATACCTTTACAAATTGGCAGAACAGTCAAGCAATATGTCATCAAGCACTAGAAAGTTCAAATGCAAAAACAACCCTGATTCCTTCTGTTATATATGTGGAAATTTTACACTTCCACATCAACGAGCAAATATAACTGACTTCGTAAAAAGAGCTTACTTAGCTTATTTTGGCATAAAACTGGGGGACCAAGATAAATCGTGGGCTCCACATAAAGCCTGCACTATATGCATTGAAAGACTGCGACATTGGACGAAGGGTTCGGATTCAAAAATACCTTTTGGAGTTCCGATGGTAAGTTTATGATTTCATAAAACTACGTAATTTAATCACTAGTATACTGTAACTTACCTAAATGTAATTGTAACTTAGGTACATAAACAAAAATTTACAGAAAATGTTTATAAGAATCTCAAATATTGCATAAGGTTGAAACACATAGAAATGTTAAATGTTTGGGTGATAGCTTTTGATAAAATTCATAAAACAAGTCTCTCGTCGCTTTTGTTAACGCTTTACAATTTTTTTCCATATCAGGTGTGGCGAGAGCCTACTAACCACGAGACCGATTGCTACCTTTGCTTTGTCAAGACTTCGGGCTTCACTAAGAAAAATAAACATTGTATCGAGTACCCAAATTTCGACACCGCGATACGACCTGTGCTACATTCAAATGAGATCCCCATTCCAAAATTTAAGGGTCTGCCAACTCAAGAATTAGTTGAAGATGTTCCTGAAAATATTGTTATGCACTTTGAGGAGTCAGACACCGATTTTGACCCCAGCGTATTTGAAAGTCAAAACGATCCGCAAAAGTTTAACCAGGCCGAGTTGAATGATCTTGTAAGGGATCTAAATTTGCCAAAAAAGGCTGCGGAAATTTTAGCTTCAAGACTTAGAGAAAAACTTGCTTACTTCAAACACATACATTTCATTTTACAGAAAAAGAGAAGAAGAACTTGTTAAATATTTTAGAACAGAGGATAGTTTAGTATATTGCTGCGACATAGTTGGTTTGTTAAAGAAGATGGGGGTTGAGTCTTACGATGCAAATGATTGGCGCTTGTTTTTAGACAGTTCGAAAAGAAGTCTTAAGTGTGTGTTGTTGCATAATGGCAATCTATACGGCTCGATACCGATTGGGCACTCAACAAAATTAAAAGAAAAGTATGAACATATAGAAAAGGTTTTAAATCTTATCAATATAGGGAGCACGAGTGGATCATATGTGTTGACTTAAAAATGGTTAATTTTCTGCTAGGACAACAAGGAGGGTATACTAAATATCCCTGCTTCCTTTGCTTATGGGACAGCAGAGCCAAGGAAGAACATTATTTCAAACAAATCTGGCCAGCACGAACATCACTTACTGTCGGAGAAAAAAACGTAATTAATCCACCTTTAGTGAGCAGAGATAAAATCATATTTCCTCCTCTGCATATAAAACTAGTCCTCATTAAACAATATGTAAAAGCTTTAGATACGAACGGCGAGTGTTTCAAATACATAACTTCAAAATTTCCAAGTTTAAGTTATGAAAAAATCAAGGCGGGAATTTTCGACGGTCCACAAATAAGAACAATGATTAAAGACAGCAATTTTCCTAATGTCATGAATGAACGCGAAAAAAATGGCTGGTTCTCATTCGTGGACTTGATAGAAAACTTTTTAGGCAATTATAGGGCAGATAACTACGAAGAAATCGTAAAAAAACTTTTAAGGGACTACAAAGAGTTAGGTTGCAATATGAGCATAAAAATGCATTTTTTGAATAGCCATCTTGACCAATTTCAAGTAATTTAGGTGATGTAAGTGACGAACAAGGGGAGAGATTCCACCAAGATATCAAAATTATGGAGGAACGGTACCAAGGCCGCTGGGATTCCACATGATGGCTGATTACTGCTGGTGCTTGAAAAGAGACCTGCCATCAACAAGCAAATACGCTAGAAAGTCTTACAAAAGAAAATGTTTGCCACAGTGAAAGCTTCATATCTGTTTGTTTTTTTATTTTAAGTCATTTCTATCGTTATAATGTAATTTTACTGTAGTTTGAACTGCTTGTATTCATGAAACTTGAAAAAAAAATTAACACATGACTTAATTTTTTAGTCCTAATTTGAAAAATCTGGAAAATGGCACATAGGCTGTCGACAAGAATCAGGACCTGATAGAGCCAAACCGAGTTGAAATTCGTATTCAGCGCACCCAAATTACCTAGAATCAAGTGTCAGATATCATTCAATAAAATACGTGTTGCCCAGTGAATTATCATAAGTATTTTTTTTTTTAATTTTGAGAAGTTACTTCATCAGTTAAGCAATTTAGATCTTAAAGTTAAATGCTTTAACGATATTTAACCTATAGCTAACAAGCTTTGTTGTAGCTTTAAAGGCAATAAAATTTTCCACGCACTCGTAAGTTTTCTGACTTGAATGCAGTCCTTAGAATCAGAGCTGATAACTCTCTTATAATTTGTAAGTCTGACAAAGGAAGTGTTGTCTTGTGTAAAGTTTATTATCAATCTAAAATGAACAATCTGCTGTCTGATACTACTAAGTTCGTCAAATTGGATGTTGATACTGTATATATATAACTCAACTAGAAGATAGGATTAACTATTTTAAGATCTTTTACGGCTAAGGATATTTTAACTGATTTTTATTCTAAGTTATATATTGTACTTCAGGTACTACCCTGGATGTATTGCATTGTCTTCCTAAAACTCTTAAGGCGAGTATCGTTTTACGTCTTATTTTATCAGCAATTAATTCTCCTGATATTTGATTAGTTTTATTGTGCCAATTATGGATCCCATCACACGTAATGAATTTACTCTTAAGGACTTTTTTTTTTTTTTTTTTTTTTTTACTAATGATTGTTTTATGTATTCTGGTGTGGAATCTCTTTTCACTAATATTCCAGTTGTGGAGACTATAGGCGTGTGAGGCGGGGAGTCTGAGGGGGCAGCAGCCCCCACTCCCCTAGTACTAGGGAATTGAGCATTTTCAGGGCAAATACTGATATTTTCAAGGCAAATTTTACCTGACAATCCTTTGTATTTTTTTTTACTTCTTGAGGTGAATTAATTACGTGCTACTATACTTGTAGTTAATAATTAAAACGTAAGTTGGACTTACTGAATTCTATATCAACTGCACTGCCGTAGTTTTGCTTGTCATTTAGAAATGTTGTAGCAAAATTTTATCTCATTTTTGTAAATTGTAATCTTTTTATATCAAAAAGGCTTTAATATATGTTACTCATACTCTAACCTTTGTGTTATTTTATGCTACACATAGTGCTTATGCGGAAATCAGGGCAAAGTTTTTCTGCCCCCCCCTTTTTTAAAGTGTCATCTCATACGCCTATGGTGGAGACTATAGTAATATAATTTGACAAACTCTTTTCTGAATCTAATTATGTTATGAATATGGGATAGGGACACACTTTTCATATTTATTGATGTCTTGTACAAACAGGTGAATGGCATGGATATGGGGTCCCCTTTGGGCCCCTCCCTTGCCAACATCTTTCTCTGTTACCATGAACAAAACTGGCTGTCAAATTGCCCTGCCCAGTTCCGTCCTGTATTCTCCAAACGTTACGTCGATAATTGTTTTTAACTTCTCATGGACAGAACGGATGCTTCGCTCTTCCTTCACTATCAATTCTTGCAATCCTGACATTAAATTTATTAATAAAAATGAGAATAAGTTAAGTGTTTTCGATGTCACAATTTTATGGAGTAACAACTGTTTTCAAACCTCTGTATTTAGGAAGAAAACGACTACTTTATTGGGCACCAATTTCTAGTCCGCTACGTGCATCAAACCACTTTACGATTTAAACATTGATCAGTAAACATAAAGGTATTTCGTCCAGAACTGGTCAATATTCTAAGAATTTTAACAACAGTCTTCATATTCCTCATTATAAATATAGAATATGTAATAACTCCAGTCAATGTGGACGATATTTCTCGCTCCGCAACAGTTTTCAACTGAAATGTATAATTTGTTTTTCATCACTCGTGATCGCACAAGTGATGCCTATACTTTTTGTGCCTGCTTAGTGCTTACTCGTTCATTACACTGCCCAACACCAATTTTGCTGATTTAATTCTAACACCTGTTTTTAGATAACTTTGCTGTGCTGATTTCAAAAATCACCTTAGTTTTTGCCTATCACGTCAGGTTTTCGAGCAATCAAATACGGAGATATCGCATTTTGGCAGGGTTATGCCCAATTTTTTTTCTTTTCAAAAAATAAGTTTTTACATACTCAGAATCAGCATGGAAAAGTAAACAATTGTGCAGGGAGTGAACTTTAATATACAATGGTAATATTGACACACAAAGTGATTAAAAGTGTTTAAATAAACAAAAAATGAATCCATGATCATGACGTCACGCTCACACCTGGGGAAATCACAGATACCCAAGATTTTAATATGTTGTACATGACCTTTAGATTTAATGCACAGATGTGCGTATTCCAAAGATAAAATTTTAACAGCAAAACAGCCGTTAACAGGTCTCAAAAATCATCAATTTTGATAAGTGCCCTTCATGGATCACCCAAAATAGGCATATTGCATTGCACATTGCACGAAAACCTGATGTGATGGACAAAATCTAAATTGATTTTTGAAATCAGCACATTAATATTATCCAGAAACAGGTCTTAGAATTAAATTACCAGCAAAAACGTTTTTTTGTTGGGCAGTGTTATTCAGCGTTTTCCAAGTATCGTTAACTGTTACTGCAACAGTACTCTTGTCCCAAGAAATCTGTCTAATGGAAACAAACAATGAGTATGGATTAAAAGATTAATGCTTTGCATGTTCCATCCGATGTAGTTACAGTAACTCCTTTTTAACGACAAATTTACAAAGTTGAATTGCCTGCATGGGAAATTCTCTCGGATATACAGGGTGTCCGAGAATTATCTGTACAAGTTTTGGCTGTTATTAAAAGTCAACCATGAAGTGTAGAAATTCCAGTGTTGTCCCATTTTACAGAGAATCTCATTAAGTTTTTTCTGATACCAAGTTTTGACAAGTTTTTTAGAAATTGCAGTGTGTCCGAAAATTATCTGTACAATTTCATCTTTTAATAAAATTCTTGATAACACACGTAAAATTCTTAAACAAAATTATTTAGAATCTGTATTTTCAAAAGTTTCTTTTATTAAAGTAACGTTGTTACAAACATTCGATATGTGCACCATCAGTGATTCGCAAAACATCCAATCGATAATCCAAATGTTGCCATGTACGCTGCAGCATATTCACATCAATTCGCTCAATAGCAGCTGTGATTCTTGCTTTTAAATCATCAATGTCTGTCACCCGCGTACAAAAAAGAAAAAACTTATCAAAACTTGTTATCATAAAAAACGTAATGAGTTTCTCTGTGAAATGGGACAACACTGGAATTTATGCACGTCATGGTTGACTTTTAATAACAGACAAAAATTGTACAGATAATTCTCGGACACCCGGTACTTTAATATTTATTTCGTTTTACAGATTTATATTAAAAATATCTTTAATTTATATAACTTCAAATGTTCAAAATATACGTGTTTTACGCGTTTAGTTAATGTCTTTACTATAAATAATCGGCCTTTGATTACTTATGACTTTTGATTGAAATATTGCAATAAATTGATAAACGACAACATGAAAACAGTTTCAATTTTGGGCAATTCATCTTTTGACGTCTGATGTATCTCGGTAATGAAACTCACTTATTTTCATTTATGAGTGTTTCCAGCTCGTGTTTTCTTTCCCAGATTAAAAACCCTAATTCAAATTGAAGTTTCAAATAAAAAAACCAGTCCGACCATGAAAGGAGAGAAAATATATGCTAGTAAAAAATTATTTAAATTTTGTTTATAATATTTTAATATTTAATGAATTCATCAACTATTTGTGCATATGATGCTAATTTATACATTCAACATGCACTAATTAAATTAAAAATGAATATTGTATAAAATATTTCAACTTTGAAATTACTACGACAATATAGTTCCCATATTTTATTTTTATGTATTAATATATGTGAGCGTAAATGAATATCAAGGAATATGCTATATATATATATATAATATATTATAATATATTATATATATATATTATACAGGGTGGGCCGTAAGTTTCCATACATAGGAAAATTTAAACGTTTGTTTTTATGTTTCAGATACCCTAAGAATATGCGTTTGTAAGATCTTGTTTACTGATGAAGCAAATTTTTACGTCAATGGAGAGGTTAATCGGCAAAACATACGTTATTGGAGTAATGCTAACCCTAACTGGCTGAGTCCGACGAAGATGCAAGGTGCCGGTAAAGTGATGGTGTGGGCCGGGATATGGGGTGACAGAATTATTGGACCAATTTTTGTCAGTGGAAATCTTAATGCCGAAAGGTATCTTAACATGTTGCAAGAAGAGATTTTCCCATCCCTGCTAAACGAGGAAGGTAACTTCCCAGTTTACTTCCAGCAAGATGGAGCTCCACCTCATTATGGTCTTCACGTGCGTCGGTATTTGGATCAGCAGTTTCCGGATGCTTGGATTGGTCGGCGTGGTCCTGTGGAGTGGCCTCCCAGATCCCCAGATCTCACCCCCCTTGATTTCTATCTTTGGGGGCACTTGAAGGCCATGGTGTATCAGGAAAAGATACGAGACATAAGTCATCTAAAGGAACGTATCACCAACGCCATTACAAGCATAACGTCAACTGTGCTAATGCGTGTTCATCAACAGTGGGGAACACGTATTGAAATGTGTTTTCAAAACAATGGCAACCATGTAGAGCATATTATATAAATAAAAATGGTTGTCCATAAAAAAATGTTTATTTTTCCTATGTATGGAAACTTACGGCCCACCCTGTATATATATATATATATATATATATATATATAATGTTTCAGACCAACAAAGACCCTAGGATCCACTCATGGCTGGTCTACCTAACTGTGTTCGTAATTGTGTATTGTGTATGTCCTCCGTGGTGGCGGAGGGGACCTACAATTTTACGTGGGTTCCGAACCACAAGAACATAAGAAATTTATGTAAAAACTGCCTGTACATTGGCAACGACCAATTTTTACAAAACTAAATAATTATCAATTTAAAACTAATTAATTATCGATTTAAAACTAAAGATAGAATCTCTAGATCTAGAAAATCAATCATAATAGACTACTATCCACAAATATGTTACACTCTATATCTATTTATAACCGACATGCAAATATATCAGATCCCAAGAATCCAGTCAATTTCATTCCGGTATCCATCAATACTTGTACCTTGCCAACCAAAAATAAGTCACGGTCCATATCGATTGCGGACCAAGTCAAAATTTACCACCACATACATTACAATATATATATACTTAGGAGGAAAAGTGTAGGTGTGGCTGTAAAGACTGTACAGTAGTGTAGAAATGTGTGTGCACCCATTTTGGGTCTCCCATTTAAAGGTGTTTGTGGGGCAAGTGAAGATCATGAGTTTTTCAATACCTCACAGTACTATGGGGGGCACCGCTCGGCAAAGGAATCTCTTTAAATGGGGTGTGTAAGGACAGAGAGTATCCCCTAACCCAAGATGCTGCCTCCCTATATCCCACAACACTTGTGTTGAGCTGTGGGATCTATCACCACAAAGCCATAATTTTACTACCTTAAACTATACCCAATCTATCAACATATGCGTCTAATCGATTTTTAAACATGTTTATAGACGTGCTACTAATTACTTCTACGGCAAACTATTCCAACTATTTACTATTCTATGCGTAAAAAAGTTTTTGGCAACTGCTGTCTCGAACCTTCTACTTGTCAAGTTACACCCGTTATTTCTATTCCTATTATATTGAGATATTTCGAAAAAGCTATCTCTATCTACGTTATCGAACCCATTCATAATTTTGGAAACCTGAATTAGATCACCCCTTAGCCTCCTAGTCTCGAGTGTAGTCAGAGCTGGGCAATAAATACATTGAATGTATTTAAATACTAAATACTAAATACATGGGAGAAATGTATTTAAATACTAAATACTAAATACATTTTATGAATGTATTTAGATACTAAATACAAAATACATCAATTGTATTTAAATACATTTGTAAAGACATTTTACATTGTTATCTGCAGATATATCACTGTCTGATTCACCGGATTTGCTTGTTGAAGCCATGACACGCACACGATAAAGAAATCAACCGCTTTCGACTAAGAGTGGCACACAACTGATTGAACTGACACGTTGAAACATGTACCATGCTGTACTACACTGTCGACGCGTCGTACTGTGCTAGTACAGAGCGTGTATTAAACTAGTAAAAGTATTTACATTTTTATATTTTGAGTATTTAAATACATTGTATTTAAATACTCATTAAAGTATTTAAATACTATATTTAAATACATGAAAAACAATGTATTTATAAATACAGTTCTAAATACACAAATGTATTTAAATACGTATTTAAATACAAATGTATTTAAATACTACCCAGCTCTGAGTGTAGTCAATTTTAACTCCTTAAGCCTATCCTCGTACGAATTTGACCTAAGCGACGGAATCATCTTAGTTGCTCGTCTTTGAACTCTTTCGATTTTATCTATATCTTTGCACATATGCGAATTCCAAAATTGGACCGCGTACTCCAAATGGTTTCTAACTAATGATTTATAAAAAGGAACTATAATATCGCGCGATTTGTACTCAAAATTCCGAGCTATAAAACCTAACACTTTGTTCGCCTTATTGACCGCTGTTGTACTTTGTTTCGCTACTTTTAAATCACCAGTGACTATAACTCCTAAATCTTTTTCCAGCTCTACGCTTGTTAAATCTTTCCCTGGCATAATATACGCAAAATTACCGTTACTCGAACCTATATGCAAAATTTTGCACTTATCGATGTTAAATCTCATTTGCCATGTGATTGACCAATCAACGATTTTACTCAGATCTTTCTGGATTTTACCTCTATCTTCGTCATTAATCGCCCTACCACCCAGCTTCGTCTCATCCGCAAACTTTGAAACTGTACTGACTAGGCCGACATCTAAATCGTTAATATATATAAGAAAAAGCAAGGGGCCCAATACAGAACCCTGAGGAACGCCACTCGCTACGACTCCGCTCCATCAACGACCACCCTCTGTTTCCTACCTCGCAACCACTCTTCTATCCAATTTATTACTACACCCGTGATTCCGTGAGCCTTAGTTTTTCAATGAGTCTTTTGTGCAGCACGGTGTCAAACACTTTTTGAAAATCTAAATACACTACATCAACCGCCCGATGTCTATCGTAAACGTCAACCACGCTTTGAAAAAATTCTAAAAGATTAGTTAAGCAAGATTTGTTTCGCCTAAAACCGTGCTGCGTATTTCTAACTAGTTTATGCAATTCTAAGTGTTCGACTATACGATCCCTAATTATTGATTCCAGTAGCTTACTTACAACAGACGTTAAACTGATTGGCCTATAATTTCCCGCCGCACTTCTATCGCCTTTCTTAAAGATAGGTGTTACGTTTGCTAACTTGAAATTATCTGGTACGCACCCCTCAGAAATAGACGCATTAAAAATCTTTGTTAGCGGCACAACAATGCTATCTTTTAATTCTTTTAGTTGTATGGGATATATAGAATCCGGCCCCGGTGATTTACGCGTTTTCATTTTATCAATACAGCGCATTACCTCCCCTTCACTAACCACAATATTATCCAAAATATTACCATTATCAAAAGGTATTATGTCTATGACCGTAGGGATATTCGTTACATCTTCTATAGTAAAAACTGAGGTAAAAAATTTGTTTAGCAAGGTAGCCATTTCCTTGTTTTCAGAAACTAGATCTCCGTTTACATTTTTCAAAGGCCCCAAGACACTTTTTACTGGATTTCTATTATTGACGTATTGAAAGAATCGCTTGGAGTTTTCTTTACCGTCACCAGCTATGGAGATTTCAAATTCGCACTTGGACTTTTTATTACACTTTTCGCTTCACGCTTTAGAGATATGTAGTTGTTTCGTACCCACAAATTGTTTTTTATCGCACTTATGTAGCCTATAAACCCTATCTCTACTCTTTATAATGTCTCCTACTCAAGAAGTAAACCACAAGGGCTTGTTGTTTACTTTCGCACGCTTAATTTTGTACGGTACACATTCCTCATTTATAGTCCTAAATACTGTTTCGAACGATTCCCACATTAATTTTGCGTTGAAATTCCCCATTACGTTTTTCCAATTGACGTGTGAAAATTTATTTCGAAATTTACTAAAGTCTGCGTGCTGGAAGTTAGGAATTTTAGTCGAGTTAGTTGGTTTCGAGTGACTTACTGAGAGGACAAACTCTACCATATTGTGATCGCTATTGCTTAACGGTTCTATTACTTGAAGATCAGTAATTAGCCTATCATCCGTAGTTATTACTTAATCTAAAATACTGTCCAACCTCGTAGGTTCCCCAACCTTTTGAATAAGAAAGCTATCCTCGAGAAAATTAACTAAACGATTACCTTCCGCGTCTCCCTGCATTGTATCATAATTCACGTTGGCGCAATTAAAGTCACCCATAACTAAAGCCTGCTCACTACCTACTATTCTCTTTAGTTCACGATATAACGCTTCGTCCGTATCAGCTGTTTGATTAGGGGGCCTATATATAACCGCAACAACAAGTTTGAAAATTTAAGTTCTGCTATAGTCGAATCTATTGGTTCTGGAATTGTGTGCTTTACTTCTATAACGTTCGCAATATTATCTTTGATATGTACAACATAACACCGCCTCCTCCCCTACCTATTCTGTTTTTAAGTCTATAACCTTTAATTTGATATTCCCCTACGAAGTCACGTTTCAGTGCTAAGCCCCGATTCATTTATCGCAATTACATCATAGTCTTTACAAGCAATTACAGAAAAAAATTTCGTTTATTTTATTTCGTAGGCTACGAGCATTTAGGGATAGAACCTTCAAATTGTTTGTAACTGCGACACCTTCACGAGCGCAGGGGAAATTTGTGGAATTTACGCTGGGACCGTTCGAGTTACGGCCTGAAAAGAAGAGACAGTATTATGAAATAGTCTTCCTAAACGCGCAGCTTCAACGTCATTAAGATGAAGTCCATGTTCGAGGAACAAGTCCCTCCTGCCGTAGAAACTGTTCCAAAAATTTGCAAAATGCACTCCTTCCTGTTGGCAAAGAGCCTTTAGGTTTTTGTTAATATAGGTCGCCTTGCTGTAGAAATCGTTACGTTGGATAATTCGAGGAAGTATACCTCTTAAGACAATCTTATTAGCTTTCTCTTTTAGTCGCTCTAGTAAGTCCCTGTACCTAGCCAGCAGTTCTTCCGATCTAGAATTTAAAACGTTATTAATACCGACATGAATAACATACGTTGTATCCTCGGCGGTACCGTCTGTAAAATGGTCAACACTATTAGTTATATCCTCCACCCTTGCACCAGGGTAGCAGTAACGGCGCCTACGACGAGGGTTTCTCCCACAGAATTCCTCGAGCTGCCCTCGAACAATGGAATCGCCAACGAGTGAGTCGTATTTCCGGTTCATCAGCATCTTCGAAACCTAAAACAGAAAACTTAATGCTTGTAATTACTGGTAGACATGTCTAGGTTTTCTCAATGGGGCTCCATTACGCACTCGAACGAAGGGTTGGGAACTAGCGGAAGAGAGAGGGCTATTAATACTATTTATATTATTAGTAGAAACTGAGGCAGGAGGGGTCGTAACTGGAGTCTCAAGGGATTCCAATTTTGCCGTCAGAAGCATCACGCTTTCTTCAAGCCTCACCCTGGCCTCCCTCTCACGTTGTAATTCGTTCCTCAGGACTTCCATGCTTGAGCACCACCTGCAAACTAACTGTTCATTATTATTAGCCATTGTAAACGCGCAAGCGGCAAATTTCCCTTCACAGCGACTGCAAGTACTTGACGGGGGAGCTATGCTTTTATTAGTTAAAAAACAAAAAAACACAAAACGAGCGTTTGGAAATTAATAAATTACAACGTAGGTCTATCGCGTGCTTATTGTGCCGTCACCTGCGAAAACCCGCAAAAATGTTCTTGAAACGCAGAAACAGGTTCTTGTAACACAATTTTATGCTAAATGAGTATATAATTAAGCTACCGACGAAAGATATGTTAAAGAAAAAGTATTAAATGAAACTTATCTGTCCGCTGTTTACCGACTTAATCCCTTTTTTCCCACGGTAGGTGAGTCACGACGAAATGTCATAACTTTGGGAGGTTATAGCTGATGTCATTCCCAGTCAAAATCTTAAAAACTTTATATGAACATAGGTTCGCTTCTTAACGGTTGTGGAGCTATGGATGTTTGAATTTCAAACATGCGCATGCGTGACCCTGAACTGAATTGAACAAGAAAACATTATTCAGATGGTACAGCGGTGTCCTCATGTTAGTACGCGAAGGATTTCCACACGTCTTAGAGTTCCTCAACTGAGAGTATGTAGAACGTTGCACGAAGAAGGCCTGTATCCATACCACGTACAGCGCGTTCAGCACCTTCAACCTTGGGATCGTGCCCAACGGCTGGAATTTTGTAATTGGCTCAATGCCGATCGACAATTCCATCAATACGTCGTGTTCTGTGATGAGGCTCAATTTACCAGCGACGGTGTCAACAACATTCGAAATTCACATGTCTGGTCAGAAATGAATCCTCATGCCATTGTGGAAAGATTTTTTTTTTAATTAAATAACCTTTATTAATAATAAATTAAATACATTCGTTTCAATTTACAATAACATGAATAATTGTGAAGCTCGACTATTTATTTTACTTAATTTGGCCCTTAAGCTTTAGGCTTTACTGGGCTCTAATTAAAAATAAACAGCTAGTTGTTATTAATTAATAATAAATAAATAAATAAGTAAATAAGTATTATTAATAGTTAAAAGATGTATTAATCTTAAATTATCACTACTGACATGGCAAATACAAGGTCACCATTGAAGACACTATACCAATACCATACAAAGAAACCAATATTATACATGAGAGATAAGAACTGAACAATCCCAAGAAATGTGTATTTAATACTAGATTACACACGAGAAATTAATAATTAGTAAACAATAGTAATGGACATTAATCCTAGATTTTTGTTAGTATGCCATTGCACTGGTCAACAACAATTTTGTCACAAGGGTTTTGATGGGTGTTCTAAGAGTACTTTTTCATGCTGAATCTAAATATGAAATCAGATTTTTTCTATCAGGCTTAGTTTACTTGTGATGCTATGTTCATTTTTTCCTCATTTAGCATGATCACCGGATAAAAAAATAACAACATATTATAAATAATTAAGTATATAACAATATTATAATATAAAACATTATAAAAATAATAAATATAATAATATATTATATTAATATAACTATAATAAAATATATTAATATTAATATATATGTTGTATTAATTTTTCTGTAAGATTAGCACAATTTATTCCTTTGGGGAGAAAGTTCTGATAATGCTGGCAGGATAAATTTGGTCGGAGCAGCAGACTGTGCAGGTTGAAACATGTTTGTACCTGTTCAGACATGAGCCTAGTTTCTGTGTGTAGAGCAGCTCCAAGTCAGTCTGCTTGTAAATGTCACAGTGTTAACAGCTAGTGTCTGTTGCTTCTTGTTAATTTTACACCAGTGTTGTATTCATATAGATGTTTTGTAATGCCGCGGAACTGTCTGAATCATCCTAATTCCTTTTGTTATGTATGTGGTGATCTAACTTTAAAATCCCAGAAACGTAACTTTACACCATTAGTAAAAAAATGCTATGAACTTTATTTCGGATGTAAAGTAGGCGATCAGGACAAGAGTTGGGCCCCTCACATTTGTTGTGTGACATGTGTAAGACTACTTACAGGATGGCTAAACGGTTCACGTCACATGCCATTTGCTATTCCAATGATTTGGAGGTAACCCAAAGATCACACAACAGACTGCTATTTCTGCCTGGTAAATACAAAGGGGATCACTTCAAAAACAAAGAGCCTTATGAAATACCCTAATCTACCGTCTGCAATGAGACCAGTTCCCCACAGTGCTCAACTTCCAGTACCAAATCCTCCTGAACATGTAAGTTTAAGTGATGAGGAATCAAACGTAGCTGTAGCATATCACGAGGAAAAAGATGAAGACATTTCTGATCCAACATTCCAGGCTACCTGTTCCTCCAATGAACCACATTTACTGTCACAAGGAGATCTAAATGACCTGGTTCGTGATTTGAAATTATCTAAGAAGCAGGCTGAACTTTTAGGTTCAAGATTAAAGGGTTGGAATCTTCTGCAACGTGACACTAAAGTTTGTTTTTTCCGCAGCCGCCATGATGAATTCAAAGAATGGTTCTCCCATGAAGCTGGACTTGTGTTTTGTAAAGATGTTAATTCAGTCATGGGGGCTCTTGGTCATGAACATAACGTGGATGAGTGGCGATTGTTCATTGACTCCTCAAAAGTCAGCTTGAAAGCAGTCCTTCTTCACAACGGAAATAAATTTCCTTCTGTACCTATTGCACATGCTGCAAACATGAAAGAGTCATACGACAACATGAAGTTGCTTTTAGAAAAGTTTCAGTATCAGAAATATAAGTGGAATATCTGTGGAGATCAGAAGGTCATTGCACTTTTGCTAGGGTTGCAGCTAGGTTACACCAAGTACTGTGTTTTTTATGTGAGTGGGACAGTAGGGACAAGCAAAACCACTACGTTAAGAAGGATTGGCCAAAACGCACCTCACTTGTTCCAGGCAAGAAAAATGTTGTGAATAGTTCACTTGTTGACCCTGAGAAAGTGTACCTTCCTCCTTTGCATATCAAGCTTGGACTTATGAAAAACTTTGTTAAAGCGATGGATAAAGCGCAAACAGGATTCACATACTTGAGAAATAAGTTTCCCCGGATCAGTGATGCCAAGATTAAAGAAGGCATTTTTGTAGGCCCTCAGATCAGAGAATTGTTAAGAGATGAGATATTTGAAGGAGAGTTGAATGAAGTTGAGAAAGCTGCGTGGCAGAGTTTCAAAAGTGTCTGCACAAATTTTTGGGAAATCACAAGGCCGAAAACTATCCTGAAATAGTAGATCTTCTTAAGTCTTACCAAGCAATGGGGTGCAATATGTCATTAAAGGTTCATTTCTTGGACTCTCACTTGGACTTTTTTCCGGAAAACGTGGGTGCGGTAAGCGACGAACATGGTGAGCGTTTTCATCAGGATATTCCTGCCATGGAAAACCGTTACCAAGGCAAATGGAGCCCCAGTATGCTGGCTGACTATTGCTGGACTCTTAAGAGAGACATGCCTGAGGCAAAGCACATCAGAAAATCAAAACAAGCTACTTTTTAAACTACAGGTATGTCTTTTCGATCATATTTTAATAAGTATGTAACTATATGGGTTTTTAAAAAATTAAATTGCATGTCACACAAAAACCAGACCTGATAGAGAAATTTTACGAACTTATTTGGATTCAGCACAGAAAATACTATAAGAATAAAGTATTTTCATTCTTGGGACACGTAAAAAATTTTTTTTTGTTGCCCAGTGAATTATTAATCGAGATTTCAACTTCGTTTTAAACAAATTTACATTCACAATATTTTTCATATCGGCATTTAAGTCATTTCATAGTTTCAATCCAGTGAAAATGGATAGTTCTGAGGTGAAGACAATCTAAATTGAGGTATAACAAACTTTGATCTATTTCTGGTCTGATAAGAGTGGATTTCTTGATGAGTTACAAAATATCTATTTACCCATTTTAAATTAATGATTTTGTTCTTACACTTGTAAATAAAAATAAAATGTGCCAGTTTGGTTATATCAATGAGCTTTAGTAGGTTTAGCTCTTTAAATAATGCACTAGAGTGATCAAGGAAATCAGCATCAGCACCTTATTGCTTGTTTTTGGATGACAAAGATACCATTTAATGCGTTGTTAGCGGAGTTTCCCAAAACAAGGGTGCAGTACGTTATATAAGGAAGAACAAGAGTATGATAAAGAGTCAATAAACTTGTTTAGGGACTACATTTCTAAGTTTAAACATTATAGCAACGCTCCTTGAAATCTTTTTCGCGATATAATTCACATGATCACTCCATTGCAAATTCTTAACTAGCATTACACCAAGAAATTTTGTTACAGTACACTCCTTTATGACGATTTCATTAACATTAAGTTCGTCAGATATACATTTCTTTTATTAGTAAAAATCATGAAATTTGTTTTTCTGGTATTTAGGAAGAGTTTATTGGAGGTCAACCATTTCATTACACTGATGAATTCTGAATTAAATATATTCTTAGCTGAATTAACAGCTTTGCAAGGAAAAGAGACAGTTGTATCATCTGCAAACATTATGAAGTTCAGTATATCAAATGAACGTGGAAGGTCATTTATATATAATAAAAATAACAGTGGACCCAGAACTGAGCACTGTGGCACACCAAGCGCTTTAGTTGAGCAAAACTTGTTTACTGATACAAAATGATATCTATTGGACAAATAACTTTTAAACCAATCACTGATTGCTCCTCTAAAGCCGTAACAATACAGGGTGTCCGAGAATTATCTGTACAATTTTTGGCTGTTATTAAAAGTCAACCATGAAGTGTAGAAATTCCATCTTGTCCCATTTTACAGAGAATCTCATTAAGTTTTTCTGATACCACGTTTTGACAAGTTTTTTAGAAATTCCAGTGTGTCCGAAAATTATCTGTACAATTTCATCTTTAATAAAATTCTTGATAACACACGTAAAATTCTTAAACAAGATTATTTAGAATCTGTATTTTCAAAAGTTTCTTTTATTAAAGTAACGTTACAAACATTCGATATGTGCACCATTAGTGATTCGCAAAACATCCAATCGATACTCCAAATGTTGCCATGTACGCTGCAGCATATCCACATCAATTCGCTCAATAGCAGCTGTGATTCTTGCTTTTAAATCATCAATGTCTGTCACCCGCGTACATTTCTAAAAAACTTGTCAAAACTGGTATCAGAAGAAATGTAATGAGATTCTCTGTAAAATGGGACAACACTGGAATTTCTACACTTCATGGTTGACTTTTAATAACAGCCAAAAATTGTACAGATAATTCTCGGACACGCTGTATAATTTATCAAGTAGAATATTATGATCTATTTACTCTATTACATCAAACGCCTTACTCAAATCGATAAATATTGATATCATTATTTCTTTGTTCTCTTTAGCTATATTTGCAATTTTCATAAGATTTAAAATATCCATTTCCGTTGTTTTATTATTATAGAAGTCATATTGATTTGGAGATAATAAATTGTAAGATTCTAAATATCGCTGCATTCTACTTTTTAACATTTTTTCAAAAACCTTGCTGAACACAGATACTGAACACACCGGTCTGTAATATGTTGCTAGTGTAGGATCACCCCCCTTTAGAAAGGGGTGTTATACAGCCAGTTTTTAGCATTGATGGGAATATTCCTTTGGAAATATTTTGATTGATAACACTGCCCAACACCAATTTTGCTGATTTAATTCTAACACCTGTTTTTAGGTAACTTTGTGTGCTGATTTAAAAAATCACCTTAGTTTTTGCCTATCACGTCAGGTTTTCGAGCAATCAAATTCGGATATTTTGGAGATATCGCATTTTGGCAGGGTTATGCCCAATATTTTTTCTTTTCAAAAAATAAGTTTTTGCATACTCAGAATCAGCATGGAAAAGTAAACAATTGTGCAGGGAGTGAACTTTAATATACAATGGTAATATTGACACAAAGTGATTAAAAGTGTTTAAATAAGCAAAAATTGAATCCATATTAAAGCAAGCACGAGACCAGTTTTCTTAACATTGTCTTTTTCTTGTTTTCTTACTTTTCAGTGCTGATAAATTTCTCTTATAGGACTTCCTAGAATTAGAGATGTCAAGACAATCTCTTTGCAGGCTCCAGCAGTAGTCAGCCATCATATGGGTATCCCATCTTCCTTGGTATCGTTCTTCCATCACTTTGATATCTTGGTGGAACCTTTCACCTTGCTCTTCACTAACATCACCGAGATTTTCTGGAAATTTATCCAGATGACTGTTGAGATAGTGAACTGTAATGCTCATGTTGCAACCCAACTACTGAAAGTTTACAAGTAAATCCTTTACAAGATCTTTATAATTTTCAGACTTTTTGTTTCCTAGGAAGTTCTTAACTACTGCCACAAAAGCATTTCAAGCTCTTGCCTCCGTTTCGGTCATTGACTTACTGAACTGCGGATCTTTCATCAGTTTTCTTATCTGGGGACCATCGAATATACCAGCTTTAAGCTTCTCATCACTAAGACCTGGAAAGGCTGCACATATGTAATTAAAGCAATCACCTTCTTTATTCAAAGCTTTTACAAACTGCTTCATATTGCAAATTGCATTGCACGAAAACCTGATGTGATGGACAAAATCTAAGGTGATTTTTCAAATCAGCACATCAATATTATTCAGAAACAGGTCTTAGAATTAAATCAGCAGCAAAAAATTGTTTTGTTGTTGGGCAGTGTAATTTTAGCCAAAGTTACAGATATCTTATCTTTAACAAGTTTCAATATAGGTAGAAGAATGTTATGAATGTTTTTTTTTGCATTTGTTAATTTTCAACATTGGTTCACTGTCATTGTGTGGTGTGGTATTCTTTACGGTCAGCTGATTGGTCCGTTTATCTTCGAAGGTGGTCTTACAGGTGACATTTATCTACGATTTCTGCAACACGAACTGCCGCCACTATTAGAAGATGTACCTTTGGCAACACGATTGCGTATGTACTTCCAACAAGACGGAGCTCCTCCCCATTTTAGCCGTGCAGTGAGAACGCATCTCGATGATCGCTTCCCTGGTCGATGGATCGGTCGTAGTGGTGCACAAAATTGGTCACCCAGGTCTCCGGACCCAACCTCTCTAGATTTTTATTTGTGGGGGCGTATGAAAGAGCTGGTGTACCAGAGAAAAGTGGAAACACGAGATGCATTGCTCCGTCGCATTTTGGATGCTGCAGCCCTCATAAAGGACAATCGTAATGAACTAATGTGAGCTACACGCGCGATTCACAGACGAGCCGTGATGTGTATTGAGGCCGAGGATTGTCATTTTGAACAGTTATTGTAAATTCATGAATAAAAACTTTAGCAGCTATTTCTTCGCTTATTCTTATTTTTAAACATCCAAACATCGAGAGCTCCATAACCGTTAAAAATCGGATCTATGTTCATATGAAGTTTTTGACTGGGAAGCTACTGAAGTTATGACATTTCGTCGTGACTCAGTGAGTGACTCACCCTGTATATATTAGAAAACAGCAATAATCGCGGAGACTTGAACAATGCTTTGAAACTGCAGGTAATTCACAGTCCAACAGTGTTCCAGCCTGGCATACCAGAAATGAAAGTCACCTTTGTTTCTACAACTCCTGCAGAAGCGAGCACCTCTCCTGTAGAGTGGTAAGGACAAGAGTGACTTTCATTTCTCGTGTGCCAGGATGGAACATCGTTGGATTGTGATTATGTAGAGTTTTCAAAGCAGTTTTAAAATAGTTTTATGTGCTAATTTGCACTTTATATTTTTTGTGCGATTATTTAAATTTTAGTACTGATTTTATTTTTTAATTTCTCTATGTACGCATGTTTATTCAGTTGAAAAAGTCCTGTTGTGGAACACAATGTGTTTTTCCCAATATTTATCATTAAGAAACATGGACTTTCACGACAGGACTTTTTGAATCGACTTTACAGTACATAGCTTATGTACCAAAATGTAGGTATAAACGAAGCTCAGTTTACTCGCATTTCGTGAGACGCTCATGTTTCATTACAAGACAGTTAAATTATATATATGTGAGAAATGCAATTATTTGCGTGTTGTAAAGTATCGTAGATGCACGCGCATAATGGCCGCACCCATTATACACATTTTTGCTCTAAAATTGAGAAAAATAGGTCATTATCTGCGTAATGACCGCACCCAAAATAATAAAAATATATTAGTAGTTTAGCGAAAAGCATGAGGAGGTTGCAGAGGACTTAGCGATAAAAAGAAATTAATGTTTGGGGTTGTTTACCCTCTTTCGTAACGGCAAAAGGTGCGACGAAGAGACCCTACAGCTTTACGCGGGATCCGAACTATCTAAAGGTCACTACATTATCTAATCACGAATAAAGGTGAACCACCCGACTCCTGACTGAACCAAACATTGCTTAACCTCCATGATCTAACGAGAAGCGGTGTTCAGACGTGGGCACAACGTATCCTTCAGAACTCAAAAATGAGAAAGTAACATGACGTTTGTAATAAAGCAGGGGTTCCCAAATGAGGGTACACGGCATCCAGCTTTGGAACTAATTTTCACATGGAAAAGTAATCTCAAAAGACGGTGTAGCGATCTGAGTAGTGGGGTGGTACGGGACACTTGCCGAAGCCATCGTGGGTTAGGCAGCCGAAAAAGGTTGGGAACCCCTGCTAATAAAGGGTGTTTCAACAGTTGCCCAACCCGATATATATAACGTTATATACATTTGGATGCTCGACTTTAAAAACACCCTGTATTTTATTTTGTAAGTAATATATCACATGTAATTAAAGTTTCGTTTGGAAAAAGACAATTTTGTTTAATCTCCTTAAAAAGGCTTTTGGTTCTTCCGGTTTTCATAAAATGGAATTAGTGTTCCGATAAGTGTGCAATGAATGAGCTCTGCCAAGTTGCTAACGCAGGTGTAAGTTGGGTTTCGCGTGACAAGTTCACCCACACTAAGCCGCTATTCCACAAACACCCCCATTTCTTATTAACTATATCTTAATGTTAAATAAATTAAAATTCAAAATATGAAACTCCTACTTCAGTTAGGCTAACTCCTCAATTAAGGTAGGTAGTGCGAACTGTGTAAACCTATGAGGAAATGAAGAAAGAGATACAGTACCAACTAAATAAAATAGTGAGACATGAAAATAATAACCGTAATATAAATTAAAATGTCATATATATATAAAATTTTCAGTCATATACTGTATATCACTCAATATATTTTGCCCCACCATTTTTTTTTCTTTCCAAGTTTCTTTGTAAGTTCCAGAAATTTTGTACACAAGTAGTTATATACCTCTTTTGCAAGTTTTTATTTTTCCACATAGTCTCCATCCTTTTCTACGGCTGTCCTCCACCTCGGAACAAAGGCCTTTATTCCTTGCTGGTAAAAGTCCGCTGGGTTCCGCTGGAGACACCTCTTAACCTCCTCAACAACCTCATCGTCACTCTGAAACTTTCTTCCACGAATAGCATCCTTCATTGGCCCAAACAAATGAAGTCTGAAGGTGCCAGATCCGGGTTGTATGAAGGGTGGGGTAACACAGTCAAGCGCATTTTTGTGATGTCCTCTCTTGTTCACAAAATGTTATGGTCTTGCGTTATCGTGCAAAAGAAGGACGTCTTCCAGTTTTCTCTCGGTCGAATTCGCTTTATACGTCTCTGAAGTCTCTGTATGGTAGCATTATATGCCTCTGAGTTGATTGTTTGTCCTTTCTTCATAATGTCCACCAGAATCACCCCGTTCATGTCCCAGAAGATGGTGGCCATAACATTTCCCGTAGAGGGAACCATTTTGAACTTTTTCTTGCGTGGGGAGTCTGCGTGATGCCACTCCATGGATTGGCGTTTTGTTTCAGGTTCAAAGTGGTGTACCCAAGTCTCATCCCCAGTCACAGTTCGTGAAAGGAAGTCATCCCCTTCTGTCTCATATCGAACCAACGACTCAGAAGCAATTTCTTTTCTTTGGGCTTTGTGATCTTCAGTTAGTTGGCGAGGAACAAACCGTGAACACACTTTTGAGTATCCCAGTTGCTGAATTATCGTATTCACACTTCCTTCACTAATTCCTAGCTCCAGTGATAGCTCCTTGTATTTGACGCGCCGATTTGATCGAATGATGTTGTTAGCACGTTGCGCAGTGTGAGATGTGACAGCCGATACCGGGCGACCGCTGCGTGGCTCATCATCGAGGTTGGCTCTCCCTGTCTCCCATGATCTTACACGTTTAGACCAATGTCCAACTGTGCTTCGATCAACAACAGCATCTCCGTAAACGTTTTGTAGACGTTTGTGAATATTTCCAACTGTTTCCTTCTCTGAGGTTAAGAACTTGAGAACAGCTCTCTGTTTACGACGCACATCACTGTCAGACAGACACCATTTTCGAAACTGCGTTAACCATCGGTTTTTTACAACGGTGTTTAAAAGCGGTTTTATGCAAGGAGCTGGAGGTTCAAACTGGAAAAATCCAGTTATGTGAAGCGCAGAAAGTTCAAACTTACGTCCCAAAAGACATTTCAGCCCCATGGCCTATTATTTAGCTAAGAAAAAGGGTGGCGGAAAATATATTGAGTGCCCCTAGTATTTCTATTCTTATTTCCAACGAGCACAGATTTAATTTACATAATCGTTTCCAGTATTTAGTTCCTTGAATCCATTGGTTTAGGCTATAAATTTTCTCTGAATTCCTTCCAATTGACTAATTTCTTTTTTATGTGGAGACGCCAAGACTGAACAATATTTCATATTTGATATAATTACTGTTTTCAGCAAAGAAATTATTATAGTTTTGTTCCTTCGTTTAAAGATTCGTAGTATCTGTCCAGTTATTCTTTTTGCCTTGTTTACAGCTATCTATTTGTGTCTCAAATTTTGCATAATTGATAATTATAACTCTTAAATCCTTTGCTCTGAGTTTCTCTTAATTTCCTGTTCATTTGAGGCATAGTCGTCCCCAGATTTTAATTCCATTTTTTCTGTATCCTAAGAATTGAAAATTTTCAATGTTAATTCTGTTTCACCTGAGATTTTATTTTTATGCCAATATTTGTTACTGCATTGGTTACTACATTAATTATATCGGTAAGACTGATTATGAATATTAGTGGGACAAGTTGCTTGTGGCACAGAGCTACGTACTTCCGATTCCAATGATAATACTCCTTGGACTGTAACAACTTGCTGACGCTTTCTTAGGAAATTATATACCATTTACTTCGTACGTTGCCTGCTAGTCCTATATATACAAAAGGCTATGAAGAAAGGATTATTTTTATTTCTAATAATATTGTTGTATGCGAGTTACAATAACCATTTTCTATGTAACTAAATTGTACACTTTGGAAATATTTTTTAATAAAATGTATGCTCATTACACTGGACAACAACAACAAATTTGCTACTGAGGTAAATGTAGCTGTCTTAGACTAATTCGAGTATGCTGATTTCGAATCTGAAATCAGAATTAACCCAACACGTAAAGATTTTTAGTTACATAAAAAATTGGAAATCCAATGCCACGTATTTTGAGTGTTCTTTTTAATACTGTGTATACGCAGTACGTGGAAAAACACGTTGTTGCCTGCTTACATGTACACACATGAATTCCGCGGATTATTTTTATTTCTAATAATATTGTTGTATGCGAGTTACAATAACCATTTTCTATGTAACTAAATTGTACACTTTGGAAATATTTTTTAATAAAATGTATGCTCATTACACTGGACAACAACAACAAATTTGCTACTGAGGTAAATGTAGCTGTCTTAGACTAATTCGAGTATGCTGATTTCGAATCTGAAATCAGAATTAACCCAACACGTAAAGATTTTTAGTTACATAAAAAATTGGAAATCCAATGCCACGTATTTTGAGTGTTCTTTTTAATACTGTGTATACGCAGTACGTGGAAAAACACGTTGTTGCCTGCTTACATGTACACACATGAATTCCGCGCATCATGCGTGGTAATGAGGAAGTGTCAGTTGTGCGCTGTTCTTCCCAGTGGTTGGATGTGTTGGCATTTACTCCGTAATTATCCTATAATTTCGCTGCATGGGAGCTGGCTGTATGGAAGGCTTTCAAACTGGCAATCCACAATTTCCTGGGAAACCACAGAGCAGACCGCTATGCCGAGTTGGTTCAAGATATGATAAAGGCCCTTGAAGAAATAGGCTGCCGTATGTTGCTGAAGTTGCATTTTCTTCATTCACACTTGGACTTCTTCCCAGCCAACCTTGGTGCTGTGAACGATGAGCATGGTGAGAGGTTCCACAAAAATATCAGCACAATGGAGACGCGCTATCAGGGGCGTTTCAACCCCAACATGATGGGGGACTACTGCTGATTTCTTCAGAGACAAACCACTGCTAGTCACAATCTTAAAAGCAAGTGCTTAAAGCATTTCAAAACAGTTAATGTATACTTTACACAATGTGCTTATGTTGTTCAATGGGCTTGAGTTTATGGTTAATAGTCACTGTACATTAGGGTGTCCCACTTATGACCTTTTTTTCAGATCCACTGAACATATCTTTTTTCCTGTTAGAAATGGTTCATTTTTACTAAATATATCAAAAAAGATCCAATTTAACAATTTTGGGGTCCCCGACCCACCCCCGAAACTGGACCCCCCTGAAAATGCTAGAAATACTCATTTTTTGTATTGTAATGAACCTATTGTTTCCCACTTATGGCTTTTTTTTCAGATTTATTGAACATAGCTTTTTTCCTATTAGAAATGGTCCACTTATACTAAATACATCAGAAAAAGATTCAATTTCAATATGTTATGGATTAAGATACAGTAAAAGGCATTTGATCAGGTTAGTGGGGCTCAAATTCTTAACTAAGAGAGGGCCTTTTTTTATTTTAGCTAAGAAAGGCGCAATAGCTTGAGTTTATTGTGGAATTAACCATTTTGTGATTTTTTTCAGGTATTTAGATAATAAAATATGTTTAATTATGAGGTATTGTAAGATTGAATAAAAATAAAGCTGTATTAAGAAACAATCCAACAAACTTCGACTCCTTGCTTGGTGCATTAAAAGATGATCTAAGTGGCCAAGAGGGATGCATGCTGCCATCAAAAGGAGACGTTTTGAAGGATTTTTTTCTACCTCAGAAGAAAACAAATGCAAAGCCCTAATATTTCCAAAGAGGAAAACATTTTGAATGTTTTGAAAAAAGTTTAAACAATTTGGGAAAAGGCGGGCATTCCATCAAAGGATGGCATAAGACATAAAACCCCATGAACCATGCTACTAAACTTGATAAAATTACACGAAACAGTAATAAAGAGCAAAAAAGCTAAATGTTATGAAACCAAAAAACAAAGTTACTTGGGTCAGTTGAATGATCTGTTTGATATTTCTACACAAAACGTATTTCATGAGATAAGAACAGATTCCCTAAGAACTCAGGAACAAATTAAAGAGGACATAAACTTCCTAGAAGACCAAAGAGGGGAGAGGAAGATGTGTCTTGCCCTTTAGATAAAGCTTATGTGTCAAAAGTGCAAAGGAAAGAAGTAAGATTCGATGAAGGAAGAAAGCGACAAATGAAAGAAGCTGAACGAAAAGCATTGGAAAAGAGATCAGGCAATCCAACCATCACTGAGAGTGGTGACACATAATTCTTCGAGTGAAAAATATTCTCCAGAACCCCAGCCAGGCGAATCAAAACCAAGACCAAGTAGTTTGCTTCAATCATCACTAGTATCAAACACAGCAGATCGTCTTGGACTCTCCATAAGGCAACGTACAGTTTTTGCATCAGTTGTCGCCACAGAGTGTGGCAAAAACATAGAAGAAATGAGCATATCCAAAACTACTTCAGCTCGAGCAGCTACAATATCAAGAAAAAGAACGTGGCAGGACATCCAAGGTGATTTCGTTCCTCCCCAGTATGTTCTGATTCATTGGGATAGCAAAATAATCTGTAATTTATCAGGTGGAAAGGAGGAAAGATTGACAATACTAGTTACTGGGGAAAATGATTTTGAGAAATTACTCTCCGTAGCAAAAATCAAAGACAGTACCGGATCAGCTCAAGCAACAAGCGTGTTTGAAACCATCTCAGAATGGAAGCTAGAAGACAATGTGTATGGGCTGGTATTTGATACAAATGCCTCAAACACCGGATGGAAAAAAGGTGCATGCCAAAAGGTGGAAGAACTTCTTGGAAAAAAATTACTGTGGATGGCATGCCGTCATTATATTTCTGAGAGGATTTTGAGTACTGTCTACATCAGAATATCTGGCAAAACTAAATCACCTGAAAATGAAGCCTTAGTAGTATGGACGAAAAATGGACGCGTGCAATACAATTGCAAATGTTGTTTAATGTTGCAAGTTGTTATGCAACAAGGGGAATATTGCAAGATGTTTTGCAAGACCAACAAGGGATTATGCAACTTGGAGGCGGAGTTATCCCCCAAGAGAAAGAGAGAGGAGAAGGAGAGAAGGGAAGAGGACAGGTGTTCGCCTGGCAGGAGCCAAGCGCATATTAAGACTTTAGCCGAGAGGCCGTTGTTTTAATATGTTCCTAATCAGCCAGTTGACTTACCTGGCTGAGTTGCCAGATTGCGCTATTTATTTAATTAAAGCATATATTCTGGCTTAATCCGACAGTTGGCTTAGAAGCCTGAGTTGCCAGTTTGCACTATTTATTTAATTAAAACATATATTCTGGCTTAATCCGACAGTTTGCGTGTCTGGCTGAGTTGCCAGTGTGCGCTATTTGTTTAAAGCATACATTCTGACTTAACCCTCCAGTTGGCTTAGAAGGCGTAAATGGCTCTTTCAGGTGTACAGGTTGAGTTGCCAGATAGCACTATTTATATAATTAATGCGTATATTCTGGTTTACAAATCCGCTTTAGAAGCCAGCCAATTGATCTAATTAAATACTGTGTACAACCAAAAAGAATTAAATAAAACCATTACATCATTCTGTTTATTTAGGCGAATTAATGGAAATATGTAAAAAATAAATATACAGTGTAATATATATGATAAAAAAAATAGCATACAGACGATGCATATACAGTATAATAAACATACAATGGAATATATATATGATCAAAAAATAATAATGGCATAAAAAACACGAACGGGAAATATATAATAAAAAATATACAAAACGTTGTATTATCAATATAATTGTACAGGAAAAAAATATATATACAGTTATATTAAATAATTAAATATATTGAAAATAATAATATACGAAACATAATCAAATGCAAGCTAGTACAGGAAATATATATATATATATATATATATATATATATATATAGGTATATTATATAATTAAATAAATAAATATACATCCTTTATGCTCTACGGGGTATATTAAATAGTTATAAAAAATAATATATATATGTTAACCCCTCCGTCTATGGCCCTTGAGTGGTTCGGATCGACGGGGGTTCTAGTTAGGAGGCAGCAACGGATATTTCTTCTATAACATTCTAATTCTTTTCGGTCGCCTCTTGTTAAACTCTTGGGTACCTACAGACTCGCCAGACTGTTATGCCAATATCTTCTATGGTGCTTGGGTTGTCTCTTTCTCTCGCTTTATGGGTCGACGATTATTAATTCTTCTCTTGCTATAATACTCTGATACTTTCTCTTGGTACTAAACTTATCGATTTTTCTTTTTTAACTTATCGACTTAAATGACTAAGTTCTTCTGAAGATAGCCCAACTCGAGGGGAAAAATAAAAAGTTTCTCTTACTCTAATTTACTTCTTAAAAATTTACAGTTAGTGCTCTGAATTTACAGGGGTAGAGGTTCGACCTCTTTCGACCATGGCTCAGGCTGGAATCTAAAAAGTTAAGGAGGCAATGGGCCTCTGCCCCCTCCTCGCAGCGAGGCTACTAACAAAGGAGTCGTAATGAAGTGCCGTAAAGAAGGGCCGTAATGAAGTGCCTTAATTTTACAAATACATGTATAATAAACTAAATGTTTGGGGGAAGACAGTTGAAGGTTAAGTTTCCCCCTTTTAAACACATGATCAGATGTTTGAAAGATTCCAAATAAAAATTTAAAAAAATAAAAATAAAAACTAATTTGTATTTTTCGCCGAGTCTACATTTATGAAGGCGATATAATTTCATAGTAGTACATAAGTACAAATTGAGTACATGACTGAGTACGTATTAATTTTGGTTCATTACAATTACGATTACAGTTTCATTGTAGTACATTACAAGTTATTATTAATTACAGTTTCATTAAAGTACATTACGTCGTTTACCATTCTTAGTGTTTTTATATATTTATATATGGTTATAATATATGGTTATACTATATGGTTATACTAGATGGTTATACTAGATGGTTATACTATATGGTTATACTATATGGTTATTATATTTGGTTATTAGTACAACACAAGTACATGAGATATGACACACATGATATAACATAACGCATGATAAAGTTATAAATTCGAATCGAGCGAAAGGAGACTTTTTTTATCTTTGAAGCGTTCGATTCTGCCAGTTAGCGGAATTCGATAACTTACTAAGCATTTTCGAGTTCAATGCGGGAGGTGATATAATATAAAATAATAATGAAAAAAATAATACGAGAACGTATTTTTGCGTTTTCGAACAAAGGCATGAAGTTTTGCATTTCATAGATTGACACGAGTAAAAATGAATATTTAATAAAATTTATATAGGATAATGATCAAGATAAAATATGGACGTATGGGGGCGGGGATATGGTCGAATAATAGTTATATTTATACTACATAACATATAAATAATGACTTCTATAGAGTGTACAGTTTTTATTATGATGATAAAGAATTTTCATACATTGCATACTAGAGATATAATGAAGGGAAATTAATGACGGGAAAATGTGACGTCATAGTTATTGAATTTGTACGTATACAAATCATTATTAGGAAGATTTACATGAACGAATTAGAGACAAAGAGTGGGTATCAATGACTAAGAAGTACAACTGCGGGTTCCAATCCTGTTACATGCAATGTGTATGCACAATCTAGGGTCGAGGGTGAGATGGAAGACAATCATAATTAATTATAATAAATTCTATAACAATGAAAAATGGAAAATAGATACGACTAAACCACAGAAATGGTAGATCATAGGGTTGTGACACAAACAAAAATAGGAAGCTACAAATAAAATTTTTATCCAAAACTCGCTTAGGCAATTTTGGTTTCTTATGTAAAAATGAATATGGATTATTCATTGTTCATTTTTACAGTGTTTCTCCCTCTAAAATGGTATTAATAATAATATAATACAATTAATACAATATAATAGAATTAAGAGAATAACATCCTAACTAATTAGTTAGATGACGAATTTTTCTTTACAATACAAATTTTATACAGAACGATTTCGCGTGGTTGAGTACAATGCAGAGTAATCAAATTTTTAACATAACACTCGCTTAGAGGGCTATTATAAAATATAAAAATTCAAATATTAAAACTTTAGTTTTACGCAAACAGAATAAAAGGATTAATACGTTAATTTAGACAAACAATTAAGTTAGACAAACAATGATATTGTAAAATTTTTTTTACAAAATTTTACTTTTCTGTGGGAAAAATTACGTACATAATGAATAGAGTAGATAAAAGGGAAAAACGTAAATCGTACAATCTATAAACTAATTTTTATTGACTAGCGTTGGTAAAAATAGAATTACGTAAAGGATGATGTATAGACATGTGGTCAAGTGTGTATTTGGGTGTACTAGGTACAAAGTGTGTATCTTACAATTTCGAGGGACAGATTAGTTGAGAGGATTGTCAATTAACTGAATAAATGCATGAGCAAGATATATTAGAAAGCAAAAATGATTAAGACTAAATAGCATAGTTAGCATTTACACGCAATGAAATAGTTTATTGTGATATCCAATGATTTTAGCATAAGGTTTGTATATATAGTATATATAGTGTGCATACATGCATTTTTATTGACTGTTGTAGGTACAAATCGGATTACGTAGTGGATGATGTATAGATCTGTGGTCAAATGTGTATTTATGTTTATTGGGTACAAAGTGTGTATCTTATAATTTCGAGAGACAGATTAGCTGAGAGGATTGTTAAATTAACTGAATAAATGCATGAGCGAGAATTTATATATAGTAAGCAATAATTATGATGTATTATAATGATGATGTTTGCATACGAGTTTTAATGCAAAAGTGACTGGAGGGACGGACGTAAATGAATTCGAATATGTGTCAGAAGTAATAAAATTCAATTAGGATTATAAATTTTACATAATTAATCAGTTACACGTATAAGGTAATTAAAAAAAACGAACTTAGAGGACCTTACAATTAATGAAAGTAAATCTAGCGGTATTAAAAATTAAATTTTGAAGATGGAATTAAATTCGACTAGTAACATTCCTAGCTATATATGAACTATATAACCATTAACATTAACCAGAAGTATTGGTACGATAATTGAATTAAGAAAATTAAGAATACAAATTAAAATATAAATCAATTATGCATTTCAATGAGCTAAACATAATTTTATAATATTTTAAAAAATAAAAGTAAATCGAGCCATAGATGAATTTCGACCAAGAATAAAAAAGTTATTGAAATGGAAGGAAAGCATTTCGAACAATCTTTTCTTTTAATAATTTCAGGTAAATTTTACATTAAAAATTATTTTTCTATAATAAAAAAAAATATTAAAAAGGTTTAATAATTTTTGCATGTTAAGTAGAAAAATCATACTCTTTCGTTGAATGTTGATAGAATTTGAATTATTTGATATTTTGACACAATTAATTAAATTCGACCAACACAATTACTCAGTATTCATCGAATAAAAAAAAAATATAAAAATATAAAAATTGAAAATAGAAATCAATTATAAACTATAATGAACTAAACATATACTGTAATATAAAAAAACACAACCTAAATTGAGGTTATGTTCCATCGTACCAAAGAGGAATTAACCATGGTTGAACCATTTCTCTGGTTGACACGGTTCAACTGGGGTTGGGGGTGTTAAAATAAAATAAAAAGACAAAGTTTGGAGTACGACATTCGGGGGAATTGAGTGACTAAGCAGGGGTATAAGTCTGAAATTGACAATTACATCTTTTTTTTTTTTTTAAGATTGCTTGTCACACTACTTTGAACAAAAATTAAAAGAGTTGAAACAAAACGGAGGGACGGTGTGTTCCTCAGCATAGTAATTTAAAAGGAGTCATTGGGACAAGATCGATTAATTAATTATTACACAACTATTATTATCACGTATACATTACAATGATTATCAAAGTCATTACAAACAATTGTAAAAACTGTTTTGGTTACAAACAATAAAATGTAATTTTACCTATATATTTATATACGCAACAATGGCATGAAAAAGAAAAGACAAATCGGTCCATTTCCTTCTTACAACAAAACAAAGAAAGGTTAACTAAAGACGCAACAAAAAAAAGGTTGAATTAAATTCTTAGATTACATTTTCTTAAATTAAATTCTCTTAACTTACAAAGAAAAAGTTCAATTCAATTGACTGCATTGAAATAACTTGGGACTTAAACTCTGACTTGGAATAAAACTCTCTGACTTGGAATAAAACTCTCTGACTTGGAATAAAACTCTCTGACTTGAACTCTATCAAGTATTCTGAAACTAACTTGAACTCTATCAAGTATTCTTGAAACTAACTTGAACTCTATCAAGTATTCTTGAAACTAACTTGAACTCTATCAAGTATTCTTGAAACTAACTTGAACTCTATCAAGTATTCTTGAAACTAACTTGAACTCTATCTAGTATTCTTGAAACTAACTTGAACTCTATCAAGTATTCTTGAAACTAACTTGAACTCTATCAAGTATTCTTGAAACTAACTTGAAACTGTTTTCAAGTATCTCTATAACTCTATAAACTCTATAAACTCCCTGTAAACTCTCTCTTTCTTAATTTGCAAGTCAATTTAATTCAATAATTTGAAAAAATTTGCAAACAAAAATAAAAAAATGTAAACAATATTTCACTCTGATGTACGCGAAGGTACTGTACTATTATGTTTGGTACATAAAATAAAATTATTCTATACTGAATATAATAGTGAAAATAACTCTGAAATTAACTCTCTGAAATTAACTCTCTGAAATTAACTCTCTGAAATTAACTTCTGTTACTTTTAACTTCTGTTACTTTTAACTTCTGTTACTTTTAACTTCTGTGACTTTTAACTTCTGTGAAAATTACTGTTTCACTAAAAAAAAATGTATCACTGGTGTTTGAAGTGTTCACTGTGTTTTGTGTTAATTCTGGCTCAATACTAAATATTAACTGTTAATAATAATGACTTTTCAAATGTTTAGAAATTATTTAAAAAAAGTTTTGTACTTAACAAGATTCCTACGGCGAAATCCTTAGAGACGTGTCCTGAAGACGTCTTGCTGGCTACTTCTTCTTGGATGAAAACTAGGCGTGGAGAACTTGGAGTCGTGACACACCGGTTCAAGGGTGGATGTTACGAACTAGAAGTCGTGACACGCCGGTCAAATGGTTTTATCCTGATGCAGGGTAATTTCTATCTTGGCCAAAGAGTGGCCTCTTCTTAAAATCTTCTTCGTCTTAAAATATTCTTCTTCTTAAAATATTCTTCTTCTTAAAATATTCTTCTTCTTAAAATATTCTTCTTAAAATATTCTTCTTCTTAAAATCTTCTTAAAATCTTCTTTTTATCCTGGTGCAGGGTCGCCACAATGTTAGACCCTTCCTCTTCTATGTCCCTATGGGTGGTTCGGATCGACGGGGGTTCTAGTTAGGAGGCAGCAACGGATATTTCTTCTATAACATTCTAATTCTTTTCGGTCGCCTCTTGTTAAACTCTTGGCTACAGACTCGCCAGACTGTTATGCCAATATCTTCTATGGTGCTTGGGTTGTCTCTTTCTCTCGCTTTATGGGTCGACGATTATTAATTCTTCTCTTGCTATAATACTCTGATACTTTCTCTTGGTACTAAACTTATCGATTTTTCTTTTTTAACTTATCGACTTAAATGACTAAGTTCTTCTGAAGATAGCCCAACTCGAGGGGAAAAAAAAAGTTTCTCTTACTCTAATTTACTTCTTAAAAATTTACAGTTAGTGCTCTGAATTTACAGGGGTAGAGGTTCGACCTCTTTCGACCATGGCTCAGGCCGGAATCTAAAAAGTTAAGGAGGCAAGGGGCCTCTGCCCCCTCCTCGCAGCGAGGCTGCTAACAAAGGAGTCGTAATGAAGTGCCGTAAAGAAGGGCCGTAATGAAGTGCCTTAATTTTACAAATACATGTATAATATAAACATAAATGTTTGGGGGAAGACAGTTGAAGGTTAAGTTTCCCCCTTTTAAACACATGATCAGATGTTTGAAAGATTCCAAATAAAAATTTAAAAAAATAAAATAAAAACTAATTTGTATTTTTCGTCGAGTCTACATTTATGAAGGCGATATAATTTCATAGTAGTACATAAGTACAAATTGAGTACATGACTGAGTACGTATTAATTTTGGTTCATTACAATTACGATTACAGTTTCATTGTAGTACATTACAAGTTATTATTAATTACAGTTTCATTAAAGTACATTACGTCGTTTACCATTCTTAGTGTTTTTATATATTTATATATGGTTATAATATATGGTTACTATATGGTTTACTAGATGGTTATACTAGATGGTTATACTATATGGTTATACTATATGGTTATTATATTTGGTTATTAGTACAACACAAGTACATGAGATATGACACACATGATATAACATAACGCATGATAAAGTTATAAATTCGAATCGAGCGAAAGGAGACTTTTTTATCTTTGAAGCGTTCGATTCTGCCAGTTAGCGGAATTCGATAACTTTCTAAGCATTTTCGAGTTCAATGCGGGAGGTGATATAATAAAAATAATAATGAAAAAAATAATACGAGAACGTATTTTTGCGTTTTCGAACAAAGGCATGAAGTTTTGCATTTCATAGATTGACACGAGTAAAAATGAATATTTAATAAAATTTATATAGGATAATGATCAAGATAAAATATGGACGTATGGGGGCGGGGATATGGTCGAATAATAGTTATATTTATACTACATAACATATAAATAATGACTTCTATAGAGTGTACAGTTTTTATTATGATGATAAAGAATTTTCATACATTGCATACTAGAGATATAATGAAGGGAAATTAATGACGGGAAAATTTGACGTCATAGTTATTGAATTTGTACGTATAGTACAAATCATTATTAGGAAGATTTACATGAACGAATTAGAGACAAAGAGTGGGTATCAATGACTAAGAAGTACAACTGCGGGTTCCAATCCTGTTACATGCAATGTGTATGCATAATCTAAGGTCGAGGGTGAGATGGAAGACAATCATAATTAATTATAATAAATTCTATAACAATGAAAAATGGAAAATAGATACGACTAAACCACAGAAATGGTAGATCATAGGGTTGTGACACAAACAAAAATAGGAAGCTACAAATAAAATTTTTATCCAAAACTCGCTTAGGCAATTTTGGTTTCTTATGTAAAAATGAATATGGATTATTCATTGTTCATTTTTACATATACACACAATTAAATAATTAAATATACATCCCTTATGTTCTACGGTGCAAAACGCTAAACTCACACTTAATAGAGTCTACATTCACATCGATATTGCTTTGTACTACATGGTAAAACCGTCCAAGCAACAGTTCACCGTTTAACTGATACGGATGCATATACTCGATATAAATGGCTTTCATATCGTTCAATACTATTTTTGTGCCCACTTTACATTCGGTTGGCAAGTTATCTTTAAACACCGCTAGAATACAATCAAAAGCACGCACAAAGAGGTCATCGTTAACCAAAAGATCATTATTAAATGCAAGTTTATAAACACACCTTTTCAATCGATGGCTTTTTCTTATCGTCCCGAGCTTTTCAATCGTGAACTCTTCTTCACTCTGCATAGCGGCAATTGAAATAATCTTCCAAGTCGTAACGACAGCTATTCATTATATAGAGGTACAGCTCTTCAGGGTGAACAGTGTAGGCAAGCTCTGCACTGTACCGCTCAAGTGCTTTGTACCAAAGTTCAGGATATTTCGAAGAATCTAAACATTTTAAATATGCATCCAGCTCTAGACCATTCTCGCCTTGTCCATTCCTACACTTGATAAATGCGCATTCAAGATCCGTGTCCAAATAAATCATATCCGTAACACGGGCGTCTAATATAGGCTTCAGCTTGCGGAATCGGACGATTTCAAACATTCTGTCGAGGATGAAACGGTTTCGCGTAGGGACAAGAACGTTATTATCAGAAGCATTCTTCCACATCAGTCGTATATCAATGCATGGCTGTTCGTTATTTATACACAACGTGCAAACAACGGCATATGAGGAGGCGTCACTAATCTGCTCTCTTCTTGTACCCACACCTGCAGGTATTTTATAACGGTCCTCTCCCCACTTCTCAACTATCACGAAGACTCTATTCATCTCCTCAACACTTAAATAAATAACATTACGTTTACCAGAGTTTGCTTGCCTGCAAATCGTTTCAAGTGCATAGTTAATGGTGCCGGTTTCACGCCTGAACACGTGCAATGACTTCGTCACGGAGACATCGTACGAGGCGTTGAGAATGCTTCTCAAAGGAAGTTCCATCGTATTCACACGTCCACACAGTTCAAGCTCTGAGATGACTATGAGCCACAGATGGACGGATCGGCTCGACGGGCGGAGTGAGTCACGCTGGTGAAATGTGTACGGGTTTGTTCGAACTCGTGTGTTTCGTGAGGTACACGGGTGTGCGGCTCGCTGGGGGGAGCGCGTCACACTGCTAAAGCGTGTACAGGCTTGTTTGAACACTTGTGCTCTTGGACAAACAGAATTTTCCACTACATGAAACAATACCGGCTTTAATGTTTTATCACTCACCAGATATTCATTTTCACAAACTAAACATCTACACAATCCGGTGCACTATTTGGGAGAAACATATGCCCATATTTATCCTTTTTGTTTAATAAGCGATACTCGTCTCTCAAGTCTGTTAAAAACTCACAAAGCCCATTAGCCACAACCTCACTACAAATCTCGTCATGATATATATTAATATAGTGGTAAAAATACTTAAGAGTCTCCATGATGACAACTACATTCTCAACCGTAGAGTACGAGTAGTCGGTATGGTGTAACATGACATAATATCGCTTGTCATACCACTCATCAACAAGACTCACTATCCATAACCGTTGCTTATCTTCTGAACGTGTTGCTTCTTCTACTTCGCGGTATATGTGAGCCTTTATAAAGGTTAGGTCTATAACATACTTCAATACATCGTCTGTACTACGAAATCCTACAATGCCCTCGCCAGAATACCCGTAGAGTATTTGAACATCTTGGTCCTTCCCATGGCTCAATGTAGCCTTAAAAGTGTCAAAGGAGGGGGGAATAGGGAGTTTCTCAGTATCCACCACATCTTGGCACTTTGCCGAATACCACTTCATAAATGTTGAACACGCAATATTAAAGGTAGCCATTACTATTTTTCTTCTACGCGGGAGAATACACGTCTGAGCTGAAGGGTATGCAGAGGTCAACTGAGCACGCAGGGATAGAGACATGCTCAGGTAGCGGCAGGACTCACGTTGCCGATCTTACAGTGGGCGAGGCTTAGTTTTTTACTGTACACACACACACACACACACACGCACGCAGGCAAAGGAGAAAATGAAACCTTAATTGGAGCAAATATACGTGATAATAAACATATCAATACACACATATATATAAATACAATCAAGGATTAAGGTAGCCAAAGGGTACGGTGTCATAGGTACCAGGCACCTGGTAATGTTTCCTATAGGTGTTACGGCATACCTTCGTGCCCCTAAGTTCCTTCACACACCCCAATTTCTGAGCCCGAAAATTGTTCGTCCCCACAGTCAGTTGGGGTAGCTGGTCACCCTCATCTTCCAAGCACACTAGTTCCCTCAACGAGTCCAAGTTAACGATTCGCCGGTTCGCATGGTTAAGCGTGATACCCTTAGCCTTCACGATATACTTCGTATCATCCCTACCCTCACCCGTACCCCATAGGTTTTTGGCCCTGTTGACACAAACGAGTCTGCGTATGCACCATCACCATACTCATCCTTGATCTCGTCAGTTAGCTCTCCGAGGAACTCCCCAATAGCGGGCATGTATTCACCTTCCCTCGCTGTGAATATCACGCTATCTGTGTCAGCGTACAACACCCTCCGTCCAAGAGAGTGCAATAGGCCCCAAAGTTTGATGCGGGCGTAGGCCGTGTGAAACTGGCTACAGGTATGTTTGTAACCCGTGAGGTATCTGTGGCCAATTCGGTATTGTATTTATTGTATTACCTACATTCACGATCTCCATAACCTCTTTATCGGGGCGTTGGCATAATCCCAGACTTCACTATAACTTTGTGCCAAATGGACGTTCCCTTTGCCGGTATTCTGCGCAAACTTTCCCCAAAGACTGTTTAGACACAACTTTGCACTAAAGCGCTTGCCAGGATTCTTAACAATTTGGGATTGGTCAAGCTGTATACCTTCATGGGCACGGTAACGCTGAATATAAGCCGTTTTTTCATCTTCGGTATCAACCCCTCGCGGATATCCTGACGCCTCAACCTTATCCTTCAAAAAAGCGTTTATATATGGTGTGAAAAGGTTGGGTAGCTTCTGAAACCTCCACACCTCATGTATCTTCATTATTCTATACCCATGGCGAACGGCTAGGGCCAGCTCAGGGCTTGTATATACACCTCTGATCTTACGCTGGTGGGTTGTATGGTCACAATCACCGTTGTTCTCTTCTGCGCACTTCACGCACAGGGGAAACATGAGCTTGTGATCTATAACGACGGGTAAGATCGGCATCCATAAATCGCGAGGGGGAGCACGTCTACGAAAGAGAGTCCAAAGTAGCGCTCATTCAAGTTAGCTGAAAACTCCTCGATGGTTGGTATGGTGGGACCCACCATTTTTTCAGGTGCACCTACGGGGTACGGATTGTTCTTCATCACGTAGGGGTATAAAGAACAGAAGTCGTAGTAATGGAGTTTCACACCCTCCGTAGGCGGAAAGTATAGCTTGAAGGGATTTGTACGCCCTCCGAACAAGCTATCACCGCATTTGAGAGGATCCAGCACCATTGAACGTTTGATCGTGTTTATTTCTTCACGGTACTGTCCATCTGTTCCATCCGTGCATCATACTCATGCTCCCACAAGACTTTGTGAGTGAACTGGGAGCCTATAAGTTGATCGCGGGTGCGGGTCCACGCAAGACAGTCGGCAGGAGATCTACCGTGGATATCTCCTACGATTCCACACTCAGGACGGGGCATCCGTGCCACCAGCAACCGTTAAAGGAGTACACAGTCTTCTCACCAGTGGCACGGTTTTCACTTAGACCATCAACCCAAAAACACGACCATTAACCTTAATGGGTACTTCACCCGTGTTGCGGGCATGCTTTATGTATACACCTGTCTGCTGCTGTAGGTGTATGAGCCAGTAAATAGCCTTGTGCCCATAACTGCGGGGATTGTTTCTGTGGATAACGGCTAAGGTGTCTTTAGGCATGAAGTTATTCTTGAACACCGTAAAACATAATGAGGCGATGGTGGTTGCGACTTGCAACGGATCGCATTTGAAACGACCTATGTACATCCTTCTAAAGGCCTGGCATACTCTAAGCACGCGCACATCATTCACGCAATAACGCTCACATTCATCAGCTATATTATAAGGATTACATTCATTAAAACTGTTGTAGTATCGGTCAAAATCTTCACGTTCATCTGTACTCATACATTCATAGTTAAAGTAATGTTTGGGTGGAGGTAGTCCTACGTAATTTAAAGTTTCGCTAGTGAGGAATGTGTAAGGGAAATATCCTTTTGAAACTTCAGCGGCTACGCCCATCACCTTGGGTTTGCTAATTTACAAGGTGTGAATAATAAAGTGTCTTTAAACTGTACATTACCTCTTATTTGCATCTGTATTAGTTTGTTGCCTCTTTTCAAGGGATCACCTGTAAATATCTCAGATGACTCGTGCTCAAGCAACTCCTTATAAAGGAACTGTGTGTCAAATTTTGCCCCGTTATGGGCGAGAATATACAGTCATTTTTTTAACTTGTCCGCTAACTTGACAATATAGGACACAAAGAGTTTCACAGGGCTATCGTGGGCATTCGTTTTAAAAACGTTTGTCCGTTTACCACATTTGTGACACTCATCACACTCGCTCTCCATACACTCATCACAGATAGTCTGGCTTACAAGTAAATGTGGAATAACCTCTTTGGTTTCAGCATTCGTATATGTTTCTATATCGTAGTACACAGTTATACAAGGCTGTTTTTAGGCTTGGCGTCTTTCATATAACATACATGCTTTACTCCAACCGCCTTATATTTCTCATGGCATGTAGAACAGTGAATTTCATCACATTTATGCTTGAAACCCCAATTATCCATCATATGAAACATACCACATTCACAGATTCTCATTTTCCTGCACGTGCCAATTGATTTATGGAGCTCAAAACAGTTATTATTGAAAAATGTGCGTCTACACACATCACAATCCCTCTTCTCAGCTTCAACTACACGGCTTTCACATTTGGAGCTTTTACACTGCTCACATACCATGTGGCAATCTTTACAATGTTTCACTATATCATCCGCAAACTCGATACAACCCTTACACAAATGATGTCGTCCATATTTTCGACTTTTATCATAACTCGCGTAAAGGTCCCTTATATTACGGATGGGTAGATATGTTGTTCCTGACAGCCCTAAAATAAGTAGGGGTCTTGTACGATCTCTCACACTGCTTTTAAAAACATACACAGTCTACGACGATCATCCATTCCAAATACAACTATACGAGCATTCATTTCCTGTTCTACCCTTCTCAGCTCTTCAGGACCCATATTACACTCAAATTCAAGTTTACAGTCTACAGCTAGTTTACGGGCACGCTCCACTACCGTAGGACCAAATGTTTTTGACCCGTGTATTTAGTACAGTAAACATACGGGCCAAGACTACTGCTATAAAGCCGCAACCACGATCGGCGTTTATATGCCGTCTATAAATAGCCTGAGAATTGAAGTTAAGAGTATAAGGTGTGGCACTATGACCCGCAACACGGAATACACGGTCAATATTTACCGTGAAGTTGTCCATATTGAAGGCTATACTACTTTGAGAGGCCTGCATTATACGGCCTAATATATACTCTATATCTTCAGCTGCCAAGCGTCTGAACGGTATTATTACCCAAAAATCATCTACATCTCCATCATCTGACCCGAATCCGAAGGACAGCCTCGTCCTGACTTCACGTTCGTCGGTTCTGAAGGGCAAACTCTACAATACGTTCAACTATGCGCCGTAGTCCGTGTTCAACACCATTGCTATACATGGATCTAGGATCAACCCTGACTATATACCGATTTCTAGTCAAGGCCGGGGTGGGGGTAGCGGTGCGCACCAACTCGAATGTTATGCCATCCTCAACAGAACGAGAAGCTGCTGTGGAGGATGTACCCGGAATTGAATAAGGGGGTATATTTGAGGAAGGTACTATTGTGGGGGTTGTGCTGTAAGACGTAGAAGGTTGGGGCTCTATTACTGGTGGTCTAACAACCGGCTCAACCCTGGCGCGCTTTATACCTGACGTGGTGGGCTCTTCATCATGCCTGCTTTGAACTGGCGCGTGCTACAGGTATCGCTGGTGAGGATTCGTCAGCGGGGATGGATTCTGTAGCTGCACGGTCAACGGGTTCGTCTGTGATATCGATGATGGGGTGCTGTACATCGTCGTCATTCACGGTTCTGTGGAAGAAGAAAACAAAATATAAGGAGCAGCACTCAAAATTTGTAATATTTTGTAAATGACCCACTTAGGGTGTGACGTGTTAGAAATGGATTCTGTAGAAAAATTCAGGTTCACGAGCCCATCCACATGTATTATATCTGGACCTACAGGATGTGGTAAAACTGTTTATGCTTAAAATCATTAAAGAAAGGGAGAGATGTTCTCAAAATTTGTGCATAAAGTTATATGGTGCTATTCGACGTATCAATCAGTGTTCAACGAGTACCAAGATGAAATTTGTTCCACAAGGGTCTATGACGTTAATTCGTTAAAGGGAAATGAACATACATATTGTAATTGACGATCTCATGTTGGAAATGGATAAAACGTTTGCCGAGACATTTACAGTGTTCTCCCACCATCTTAACATAAGCGTTCTTCATCAACCAGAATCTATTTTTCAAAAATAGATACATGCGCGATGTGTCGCTAAATACACAATATCTAGTCTTATTCGCCAACGTAGAGATGTGTCACAAATTGGGGTATTAGCCAATCAAATGTTCCCGAATCAGCGTAAGGAGTTTTTGGAGGTTTATAAAGAGGCCACAAACCAGCGTTATGGATATTTGCTTTGTGACCTTCACCGCGAAACACGTTTAGGGTGCTTCTAAGAACGAATATATTCCCAAGCGAACCTGAAACGGTGTATATTCCAGAATGACAAATAGGCTGAAGAAATACCGTGAATTAATAAAAATCTATCAACGATTGCCCCGGGCACTGCAACAGATGTTTGTTAAAAATATCGACTCTGCTTTTTAAAATGCATCTGTGAAATCTGTCTTAATGTTATAAAATGTAATGTGCCAATGAAACCCTCTCAGAAGGCTCGCTTACGTCGTTACAAGAACATAATACGAGCGCTCGCTCATAAAAGTCAAACTGTGGGTAAGAAAAAGCGCATTATTGTACAAAGAGGAGGATCATTCCTACCCATCTTATTTTCAGTTTTGGGTCCTTTACTGACTAGATTAATATAATGAAGAAGGTGGTTGTGATTCCGCACGAGGTGTATGCTTCATTGCAAAGTTCAAAGATTCCAGACACGGCTCTAGAACCCCGTAAAAGTAGGCTTAAAAGAATGGAAAGCGAGTTGCTAGCCCTATTAAACAGTGAAAAGTCACCTGATGAGAAAAGGATCTTGTACCAAGAGGCTTTGCAGAAATTTCTTCATGAGTACGAGATTATAAGATCCGACAAAGCTCCCCATGGTTATTAGGCACAGCGCGAGTAGTGCTGAGCATGGCGACACAGGACCTGGCCCCGACGTTAGAGATGACCAACCAAAGAACAACGGAACACAACACATCGAACATGTGCTAAAAAACAGCTTCTCACATACATTGAGGAGTAAAGGCTTAAGTCTTTATAATCTCTTGAGTGAGGACCCCCATCATACCGTGGGCCGATACAGGCGAGGTCATTGTTGAAGGAACAAGTGTACAAGGATCCAATATCGTTGATATTGTTCATGATGTGGTGAGAAAGTGGGACAAACCCTCGCCAACAGGATGGAAGCATATTAAAGCAAGAATACAAGAAATAAATGTCCCCAAAACATTGATAGGTAATCTGAATAGGTTAAAAGACTTGGATCAAGTCTCGCAGCCAGACTCTGTACTGAACGGACGCATTTTCTGAGCTCTCTGATATTACATCTACTTTTGCATATTGCTAAGAATTTTACTTTTGGAAAGTTTTGAAGTTTATATACTTGCGTTTATATTCACATTGTTATAGTTAAGTAATTAAATATTAGTGTTTTTTAGCGATTTAGAAGTTTTCATAGCGTGCCGGCTTAATTTAATTTAAACTTGTGACGGTTATAAACTAATTTTTAACTGCGCGATGCCGTCGTAGAAAGCGTCGTGTGTTAGGTGTAGGGTAAACCGGTGGTATGCGGAATTTAAAGATTATAACGGCGGTCCTATAGCGATTACCGAGAGATCAGTTTGTTTCTTTTGCGAGTTAATGGAGGAAATAGTTGACATAAAACGCAGTGTACGTGAGGTAACGGAAAGACTTGCAGCGCTTGATGAGGGCAGGGGTAGGGCTACGGTTGACGAAAGCCGAACCAATACTAACGTTGAAGACGTTAGTAATTTGAAGGGTGAGGTGCGTAACCTAGTTTCTAGTTTAGGTAGCTTGTCGGGAAGGTTGGATAGAGTTGAGGAAGGGGTTAAGGTTGGTCCGAGAGTAGTAGATCGGGAGGGATTTAGAGAAGTTAAGGGTGGAGCTAGGCCGCGTACGTTAGGTGATAGGAATCCCCCCTATCGAGGTTTCGAACCCTTTCGCCCATTTGGAAAGGGACGTGAATGAAGGGGAAACTACTTTAACTGGGAACTCTTTAGTGCGTCACATGGACAAAGAGTTCGTTGAACGGCATCCAACCAAGAGGAGGAGGGTCTGTCTCCCAGGGGCCAGGGTTGACAGAGTTAGAGACGAAGTGGATAGGATTGACGTTGCCTCCCGTCACTCGATGTTCGTGACGATGGTAGGAGGCAACGACTCGTATACGCCCCATACGAGAGTGCCTGACCTTTTGGAGAGAGAGAGATATAGGGGGATAATTAGGTCCCTGAAGGCGAGCTCAGATAGGTCTTTAGTTCTAGGTATTACCCGTAGGCACGGGTTGGGTCTTAGGATTACGCCAAAAACAATATTTTTGAATAATAAATTAGAAGAGATTTGTGCTGAGGAAAATGTACCGTTCGTAAAGCTGTGGTCCGAATTCAGTGATCCTTCCCTTTTTAAAAAAGAATGGGGTGCATTTTAATGAAATAGGTAATGCTAGGCTAGGTAGGTTAATAGACAAAAACGTTCGAAAGCTGTATAGGTCGAAGCCTTCTTTAAACGTTGTGGGTCCGGGGAACGCGGGCCCGACGTGAAAAATAGTTTAAAACGCCGGCCCGTGGTAAAATATAACTTAAACGTTGCCTCCCGTCACTCGATGTTCGTGACGATGGTAGGAGGCAACGACTCGTATACGCCCGATACGAGAGTGCCTGACCTTTTGGAGAGATATAGGGGGTTAATTAGGTCCCTGAAGGCGAGGTCAGATAGGTCTTTAGTTCTAGGTATCACCCTAGGCACGGGTTGGGTCTTAGGATTACGCCAAAAACAATATTTTTGAATAATAAATTAGAAGAGATTTGTGCTGAGGAAAATGTACACTTCGTAAAGCTGTGGCCCGAATTCAGTGATCCTTGCCTTTTTAAAAAAGATGGGGGTGCATTTTAATGAAATAGGTAATGCTAGGCTAGGTAGGTTAATAGACGAAAACGTTCGAAAGCTGTATAGGTCGAAGCCTTCGTTAAACGTTGTGGGTCCGGGGAACGCGGGCCCGACGTGAAAAATAGTTTAAAACGCCTGCCCGTGGTAGAAAATAACTTAAACGTCTTTTATTGTAACGCGCGTAGTATTAGAAATAAATTAAACGAATTTAAGGCGATAATTTATTCCGGCCACTACGATATAGTTGCTATCACTGAAACATGGTTAAATACCGTGACTCGGGACTTGTTGGGGGAACTTGATATACCGGGTTTTAAACTCTTTACTAATGATAGGTTACATAGGTTTGGTGGCGGCGTTTTGCTGTACATTCGTAATTCCCTTAGGGCTATCGAGGTTAAGGTAGATTTTCCGGCAGCAATTAATGCGATATGCGTTGAAGTTAGGGCGTGTAGTATTAGTTTTAATTTTGTTGTTGTTTATAGACCTCCCGTTCAACCCTTCAACACCGATAGTAGATTTTACTCACTTCATGGTAACTTTATTGACAATCGGAATAGTATAATTGTCAGAGACTTTAACTGCCCTAATGTTAATTACGATACTTTTACTAGTAATGAGGAGGGTTTGAGATTGACTGAGTTCATGGAGGATAATTTTTTACGACAGATAGTTACCGAACCAAAGTGCGGTGACAATATTTTAGATTTGGTGATGACGAACGGCGAAAATATAGTCGATAGTTTAGAAGTAGGCGAGAGTTTAGGATGTAGTGATCATCAAATTCTTAGGTTTAAGTTATCGATAGAAAACACTAAGGATGGTAACGTAATAGAAGTCCCTGATTTTCATAGGGCTAATTTTGATAGTTTTGCGGATAGGATGAGATTAGTGGACTGGGATAACTTATTTATGGGTAATGACACAAATTTGCATTGGGAGGCGTTTAAAGAAAGTTTTATGAATATTGAAAGGGAGTCTATTCCTCGTAGGCCCAAGCGCACTAGAAATCATGGTAGGCCCAAGTGGTGGACTAGGGAAATGGGCGAGTTCATAAACGAGCGTAACATTGCGTCTAGACTTAATAAGCGCAATGGCACGGACGGCAGCTAACTTTAATAGATATATCGAGCTTAGACGTCAGGTTAAAAGATCAGTTACGAATGCTAAGCGTAATTTAGAGATACTTATAGCTGCGGATAGTAAACATAATCCCAAAAAGTTTTTTGAATACGTAAATAATCGTAAGCCGATAAAAGATAACAGGCCCTCTAGTGGATGTTAACGACGTAAATAATGTCCCCGACGTGGATGATATCGTTCCATTTAGTAGCGACACTATTTTGGATGAAATAACTGTTTACGAGGGTGAGATTGCGCATTATATCGATAGGCTAAAAGTTAGCAAGGCTCCAGGCCCTGACGCTTTTTATCCCAGGCATTTGAAAGATTTGAAAGACGTTATCGAAGACCCCTTAACGAAGATTTTTAATCAGTCACTCGAAATGGGGATTATTCCTGAAGACTTCAAATTAGCTAACCACACCCATTTTTAAAAAAGGCGACCGCACAGCAGCTAGCGATTATAGGCCCATTAGCTTAACGTCAATTGTCGATAAACTTTTGGAATCCGTAGTTAGGGATCGTATCATCGATCACTAAGAAAGTAGAGATTTGATTAATAGTAGTCAGCATGGGTTTCGACGCCATAGATCTTGTTTAACTAATTTGTTAGAATTTTATAACGAAATAGTGGGCGAATACGATAGGCATAGAGCAGCTGACGTTATTTATTTAGATTTTAAAAAGGCGTTCGATAAAGTTCCGCATAGAAGATTAATTGCGAAGGTTAAAGCGCACGGTATACGCGGTCAGGTAGCTAACTGGTTAGAGGAATGGCTTCGTGCTAGGAGACAGAGGGTCGTTGTTAATGGTAGTGAATCGGGGTGGTTGGATGTAGGTAGCGGTGTCCCACAGGGTTCAGTGTTAGGCCCACTGCTATTCGTAATCTACATTAACGACATAGATGTAGGATTGACTAGTAACGTGTCAAAATTCGCGGACGATACTAAAATAGGCGGTAAGGTTGCTAACGAGTACGTTAGAAATAGGCTCCAAGACGATGTAAATAGGATTATGGAGTGGACAGATAAGTGGCAGATGCAATTTAACGTAGACAAATATAAAGTTTTGCATGTAGGTTCTCGTAACAATAATTACACGTACACGATGGATGATAGAGAGTTAGCGAGCGTTGACGAGGAAGTAGATTTAGGCTTACGCGTATCTAAGATTTAAAAGTTAGGAACCAGTGCCTGGAGTCTTGCGCAAAAGCTAATAGGATGTTAGGCTTCATAGCGCGTAACTTCGAATTTAAATCGAAGGATATTGTATTGCCCCTTTACAAGTCCCTAGTCAGGCCTCATTTAGAATATGCCGTTCAGTTTGGTGCCTGTATTTGCGTGAGGATATTGATAGGTTAGAAAGGGTTCAGCGTCGTGCCACGAAACTGATTCCGTCATTGCGCAACAAACTTTATGAAGACAGGATTAAAGTGTTAGACTTGCATTCACTCGAAACTAGGAGATTAAGGGGGGAGCTTATTGAAGTTTTCAAAATCGTTAATAACATCTATAACGTAAATTTTGACAAACTCTTCACTTTCGATAATAGTAATACTTGTAATAACGGATTTAAGTTGCATGGCAGACGTTTCATTACTAATATCGCTAAAACTTCTTTACGTTTAAAGTAATTGATAAATGGAATAATCTTCCCGCGCCCGTCGTGAACTCTAGCAGCGTTAATGTGTTTAAAAACCGTCTTGACAGGCATTTTAAAAATATTAACGTTGTTTAAAATTTAAAAAAACAATTAGCAACAGGAGCTCTGGGGGTGGTGGTCAAGGATGCGTCTGCTGACGATTAATGCCAGCTTGTGACATGCCAGCGTAATGTCTGTAATTTGCATGGTATGACTGTGAGTTAAGACTGTGTTTGCATGGTTTGTAAGCGTTCTTATTTTTTCTTTTCATCTTTCACCCCTTTCCTATTCTCTCCGACTCCTTTTCTGACTTGTCGGCAGGCCGGTGGATGATGATGGTGAGTCTTTTTTTCTCTTTTTCTGAATGAATGTTAACCCACGAGTGATAGGTGTTGCTACTTACTTAACCCCTTATTCTCTTCTCTTAACCCCCTACTCCTTTCTTTCTCTCGGGCTAACCTTAGAGTGGATCTTACGGTCTTTGTTAGCCTTAGCTTCTGTAGATCTGTAGAACTGAGTCCGCCATCGACCCCAGCAACAGCGTCTCTGAAGAGGAGAAAGAAGAAAACAAACGGCCAGCCTTATCCACGTGTCTCTAAAATACGCAAATGGTTAACATATTAAGTAAACGCTATTATGGCATTTCTAACCCCGCCTCCTATGGTGGCGTTAATAGACTGTACAGAGGTGTTTACGGTGTAAGGAAAAAAGATGTTGAGAGATTTTTGCGGGAACAGGATGCTTATACACTTCATAAACCGGTGAGAAAAAGGTTTAAAACGGCCAAGACAACAGCTGCTTCGATTGGCAATATTTGGCAGGCGGATTTAGCAGTCATTCAAAGATATTCAGTGTATAACGATGATTACCGCTGCATTCTATTCATAATAGATGTATTCTCTAGATATCTGTGGCTAATTCCCCTGAAAAATAAATCGCCTGAAACAGTTGCTAAAGCCACCAAAACGCTGATGTTGAAAGAAAACAAGATTCCTGGCTATTTTTTGTACAGATATGGGGAAAGAATTTATAGGTCGCGCTTTTCAGAACATGTTGACAGAGTTTAATATCAGTTACTACACTAGCAGTTCTATACATAAGGCCTCTTTAGCTGAAAGAGTTTGACGTACCACAAAGGAGCGCATGCATCGCTATTTTACACATAAAAACATACAGATTTCTAGACGTTCTCGGTTCATTGGTTTCATCATACAACCTTTCACACCATCGTATGATTGGCACAACGCCTAACGAAGTTTTAGAAAGAGGTGCGCTGCCAGAGGTGAGAAGAGATGGAACATCACCACCACCCCACTCTATGCATTTCAAAATCAATGATTATGTAAGGCTATCACGTCCGGGAAATAAATTTGCGAAGGGATTTGAGCAAGGATGGACACGTGAGATTTTTAAAGTTCGTGCTATGAGACCTAATGGTGAGATAATGATGTATTACGTTGAAGATTTGAATGGGGAAGAGATCGCTGGAGGCTTTTACCGCGAAGAGTTGCAGAAAGTGACATTTAATTTAGGAAAAAGTGTGTTTAAAATTGAAAAAATTTTAGGCAGCAAAGATTCAGTAAAGAGAAAAGTTTACCTCGTGAAATGGCTGGGTTACCCAGGAAACTTCAACACCTATATAAAAGCTGCTGCAATAATGAAGCTTAATTAGTATGCAACATGGCGCCTAGCCACTTCTATGTCACATTCCAGTCCTCTTCTTCTCTGTCTGTACATCCTAACAACACCCTCGCCAACTTTGCAACAGAACTCCACGGAGCCATTGAATTGGAGCGTGATTTGTATGAGGTGGGGTTATGTGAACTCTAGTTAGCCACCAAATTTTTAACTCTTGAAAATGAACAAATCATATTTCTGATCATTAGAAGATTCGATGAGTGCGAAAAATTAGGCATGACCTTAGACAATACTATGCGTTGAGTCCTGTTCGGTGAGGAACGGCACTATAGCATAAATGTATCGCTAGGAATCGGGCATTATGATACAGCCATGGACATTGTGACGGGGTTAAACAAGTCTTGAAAGGTTGTACCTGACATACGATTTACTTTTTGAAGTCGTATACATAGACACGCCTGCATGTACATTGAAGTTAAAGTCAACGCTTAGTAGAAATATTAAAGATGAAGAGCTGTTCACAATTGTGGCTGAGGATCGATATAGCGCAGCTCTCCAAAGAGATACCTTTCACGGGGCACAGCATGACTTGTCCAGCTTAATGTATCAAATGAAGATGGAGAAATTGGGTGAAAGCTCTCCGCTCCCAGACATGTGCTATATTTACAGCAATATCGTAGAGCACCAATTTGTTGGGGACACCCAGGCGCGCCTGCTGCGCATTGCACATACCCCCAACCATAGAGGGAAAAGTTTGAGCATTACATATGACAAGCCCCATTATGTGAATGTTGCGACTAATCTATTAACCAACATCTCGATATATATAAGAACGATTGATGGGAAAAAATTTCCCATTCGGTGATGAGAGCTTAACAGTGAAACTACACTTTCGCCGTTTATAATGACTCGAAGACCATTCACAGTCTACCGAGGAGTGAGACACCAGCGTGGGAGTAGACTTGGATCCATTTTTTCATCCATACTACGCACCGCTGCCCCACTGTTGAAGAGGGGTGCCAGGTACCTAGCGGAAGGCGTTAGAATCAGGTTTTAACGCAGCAGAAGACATAATGGGTGGAACTAAACCTAAAGAAGCTCTAAAAAAAACATTTAAAACGTACACGGGACGAAATCATCAAAGATGCAAAGAGAAAAATGCGTGGTGGTGGAAAGAAGAAATCTGCCAAGAAGAAGGGGTTACCATCACGTGGCGCTAAACTTAAAAGGAAATCAAAAACAAAGTGCTCTAAGCGTATGAAACCTATGGCTGATCATTTTTTTAACTGATATAAGCTGAGGACATTACTCTCACGAATCATAGGCTGACTAATATTTGTCGAGGGAGGTGGCACTATTTCTGACTCGTCATTGCGCGTTTCATCCATCCGTGTAGTTCACAATGCTGTAAATCGGAACTGTCCCTCTTTGATATGCTCCCCACTCAGGTCTCTATTGAGCATAGCGACTTTATTACAATTAACCCATTAAACCCAATTAGTTCGCCCAGTGCCGCCTCTATAGAATTTGTGATACCCACCTCAGGCCCTTACTTTTTTGACCTGAGCTGCATGCACGTGTACGCTAAACTGCATAGCCCATTCTGATGGAACGGACTGCGATGATAGTTACTCTGCCTACCCTGAAACCAACTTTTTACACTCAATATTCAGCCAGTGTGAAGTGTATTTAAACCAGGTTAACATCTCGGCAGGAACGGGGTACTACCACCTACGAGCCTATCTGGAAAATGTTTTCAACTTTTGAAAAGAAGCGAAGGACACCTTTTTAACCGCCGAGGGGTATTACCATGCTAAAGATGAAAAAGATATATGAATGTTTTGGACGTCTTCATACAGATTTCACATTCCAGGAGAAACTGCTTATGAACGGGGTGGATATGAAGTTGAAGCTTACCCGCACGATTCCTGAGATCTGCATAAATCTTGGGTCTGATCAAGAAGAGGTCGCGAAACCCGTTGTGATTCACATCATGGAGACGTATTTGCGTATACGCCGAGTGAAATTAAGTTCCCCGAAACAAATAGAAATTGAGAAAGGCTTAATACACGCCACAGTAAAATACCCAATTAACAGGGTACAAATCAAACTATACACGGTCCCCGCCGGGCTACCCTCGAAGCAACTAGAAAACGTGGCCCTTGGAGTCCTACCTAAAAGGATATTAAGTGGAATGCAGGACCATGCCTCGACGAATGGAAAATATAAAAAGAGTGCCTTTAAATTCGAGAATTTCGGCCTTAAAAATATTACTCTATACGTAAATGGCATCGCTTTGGGAGGGACCATGATTACGGACTACTCATCAGACGCTGTGTTCCCGCTCTGCGCAAGAGCATATAGTAGTCTAGCTCATAATACAGGCGCCTGTGACGAACTTGGGTTTGGTGTAACGCAGAAAGAATTTGTCGAAGAATTTAGCATTTATTCATTTGATATTACGCCTGACTTGTCTGCTGGCGCAAATACGCATTTAAGTCCAGGTTGGAATTTGCCAAGCCTACAGACGCGCCTATAAGTGTACTCGTGTACCTCGAATCACAGGCACTAATAGAAGTTGATCGTTTCAGGAACGTGGTCACAGACTTTTAAAATGGACGCGAATACACTCCAGAGAGTAATGAAAAGTGACCGTTTCACACGCTCAAAATTTATCGGTGTGTTTGCGAAGAATGAAATATTGAAGCTGCCAAGTACGAGAAACTGGTACGGGATTATCGTTAACACCGACATTGTGAGGGTTGAGGGGATTCATTTGCTTGCAATCTATTTTAAAACGAGGGAAAGAATGTACTATTTTGATTCACTCGGATTTCAGCCCTGGAATGATTCGGTAATTGTACAGTTGATTGCGCAACTGCATGTACCTGAGATTGTTTGAAACCCATATCGTTTTCAAGGATATTATACTGAAACGTGCGGCATGTATTGCATTTCATTTCCCTGCACGTCAGGTGGGAAGAGATTTATAAATTTTTAAATATTATTCGATTTGTGCGACACAGAGATGAACGATAAAAGTGCATGCAGACAGATAAAAAAAAGGTTCCCATATGTTAGCACCCGCTGTAATGTGTAAAGGTGTATATCTATATTGTGTAAAGTTGTATATACATTTGTAACTGAAATGTAGCCATTAAGACTTATTTAACGGACACTGGTTCCGCTTTGTACATGTTTTCTGCCATTTAATAAATGAAAATACAATGTGTTTTGTTCTTAACCTCAAAAATACTTACATTAGTTCCTCGATAATCTGACACTTGCTTGACTAGATGTGAGCCAATACCTCGATTTCTGTATTCAGGTCACTGGGTTGGCTGTGCGGAGAAGAATCCATATCATTTATTCCCCTTTCATCAAAAGTAGCTATAACACGACCTAGTTCCGCATCGGTCGTATAAGGTTAAGTAAAAATAAAGAGCTACAAGAGAAATGCCACGAATTTAAATGCAGATAATTCTTAAAAGTTTTGCTAATTTAAAAATCCTACTGCGGTGCTGAATTATCGAGAAAAATATTATTAAAGCTCCACCATATATATATATATATATATATATATATATATATATATATGTCGAAATAATCACGATGGAAACAGACAATAATTAAAAACATGATATGATTAATTTTTACGTTGTACAAAATTTAGAATAAAGCTAGGTTAAATTAACAACAAATTGTAACCATAAGCAGATATCCTGACAGTTTTCTAAAGTAAGATTAACTGGGTGTGCTATGCTCCATCTGCCTGCAACGGGTCTCGAACCCGCAGCCAAATCTTAATAGTTTTTAATATTTCTATTGTAAGTTTTTAATATTTCTAAAATCGTACCTGTACAAGAAATGTACAAATAAAAACACACGATATATATATATGTATATG
>JAJOZX010011363.1:97500-123456 GCA_023014485.1 Bathynomus jamesi
CGAACCGCCCGGGAATCGAACCCAGGGCCTTCCAATTGCCGGTTGGATGCGCTACTATTACACTACGGACCTCGATCAATCATAAATCGAAATTTTCCTACATATGGCAGAAACCAATGCCCTGAGAGGGCACCCTCGCAAATCGTGAATATGTGCATTTAACTGCAATGACCAGGCAGTATATAAATGAATAGAAACGACGTAAATAAGGAGCGTCTCTGCACACGGGGAGGAGAAATAACGAATAAATGAAAAATGAGGCGAACCGCCCGGGAATCGAACCCAGGGCCTTCCAATTGCCGGTTGGATGCGCTACCATTACACTACGGACCTCGATCAATCATAAATCGAAATTCTCCTACATAGGGCAGAAACCAATGCCCTGAGAGGGCACCCTCGCAAATCGTGAATATGTGCATTTAACTGCAATGACCACGCAGTATATAAATGAATAGAAACGACGTAAATAAGGAGCGTCTCTGCACACGGGGAGGAGAAATAACGAATAAATGAAAAATGAGGCGAACCGCCCGGGAATCGAACCCAGGGCCTTCCAATTGCCGGTTGGATGCGCTACCATTACACTACGGACCTCGATCAATCATAAATCGAAATTCTCCTACATAGGGCAGAAACCAATGCCCTGAGAGGGCACCCTCGCAAATCGTGAATATGTGCATTTAACTGCAATGACCACGCAGTATATAAATGAATACAAACGACGTAAATAAGGAGCGTCTCTGCACACGGGGAGGAGAAATAACGAATAAATGAAAAATGAGGCGAACCGACCTGGAATCGAACCCAGGGTCTTCCAATTGCCGGTTGGATGCGCTACCATTACACTACGGACCTCGATCAATCATAAATCGAAATTCTCCTACATAGGGCAGAAACCAATGCCCTGAGAGGGCACCCTCGCAAATCGTGAATATGTGCATTTAACTGCAATGACCACGCAGTATATAAATGAATAGAAACGACGTAAATAAGGAGCGTCTCTGCACACGGGGAGGAGAAATAACGAATAAATGAAAAATGAGGCGAACCGCCCGGGAATCGAACCCAGGGCCTTCCAATTGCCGGTTGGATGCGCTACCATTACACTACGGAACTCGATCAATCATAATCGAATTCTACTACATAGGGCAGAAACCAATGCCCTGAGAGGGCACCCTCGCAAATCGTGAATATGTGCATTTAACTGCAATGACCACGCAGTATATAAATGAATAGAAACGACGTAAATAAGGAGCGTCTCTGCACACGGGGAGGAGAAATACGAATAAATGAAAATGAGGCGAACCACCCGGAATCGAACCCAGGGCCTTCCAATTGCCGGTTGGATGCGCTACCATTACACTACGGACCTCGATCAATCATAAATCGAAATTCTCCTACATAGGGCAGAAACCATGCCCTGAGAGGGCACCCTCGCAAATCGTGAATATGTGCATTTAACTGCAATGACCACGCAGTATATAATGAATAGAAACGACGTAAATAAGGAGCGTCTCTGCACACGGGGAAGAGAAATAACGAATAAATGAAAAATGAGGCGAACCGCCCGGGAATCGAACCCAGGGCCTTCCAATTGCCGGTTGGATGCGCTACCATTACACTACGGACCTCGATCAATCATAAATCGAAATTTTCCTACATAGGGCAGAAACCAATGCCCTGAGAGGGCACCCTCGCAAATCGTGAATATGTGCATTTAACTGCAATGACCAGGCAGTATATAATGAATAGAAACGACGTAAATAAGGAGCGTCTCTGCACACGGGGAGGAGAAAAACGAATAAATGAAAAATGAGGCGAACCGCCCGGGAATCGAACCCAGGGCCTTCCAATTGCCGGTTGGATGCGCTACCATTACACTACGGACCTCGATCAATCATAAATCGAAATTCTCCTACATAGGGCAGAAACCAATGCCCTGAGAGGGCACCCTCGCAAATCGTGAATATGTGCATTTAACTGCAATGACCACGCAGTATATAAATGAATAGAAACGACGTAAATAAGGAGCGTCTCTGCACACGGGGAGGAGAAATAACGAATAATGAAAAATGAGGCGAACCGCCCGGGAATCGAACCCAGGGCCTTCCAATTGCCGGTTGGATGCGCTACCATTACACTACGGACCTCGACTGCGTGGTCATTGCAGTTAAATGCACATATTCACGATTTGCGAGGGTGCCCTCTCAGGGCATTGGTTTCTGCCCTATGTAGGAGAATTTCGATTTATGATTGATCGAGGTCCGTAGTGTAATGGTAGCGCATCCAACCGGCAATTGGAAGGCCCTGTGTTCGATTCCCTGGCGGTTCGCCTCATTTTTCATTTATTCGTTATTTCTCCTCCCCGTGTGCAGAGACGCTCCTTATTTACGTCGTTTCTATTCATTTATATACTGCGTGGTCATTGCAGTTAAATGCATATATATATATATATATATATATATATATATATATATATATTATATATATATATATATGAGAAACGTTCAGAATGGAAGGCCGGTTATAACCCCATAATTAAATTTTTTTTTGTTGTAGAAAGACAAGAAAAACTATGATTAGCAGAGACATAATTGGTGCAATTCGCGTATGTTTGAGATATACACTAAACGACGATTCAATTGCTGGAGAAGTTTTAATCTTTATGATCTCGAAATAAACTCCTGCGGAAAGAAGCTTATTTATTGGAATTTTTAATCGAAATTATCTATCGCTTCCGCCAAACTCCGCAATTTTCAGAACGATGTTTAATATATTTATTTATATATATATATTATTTTCCATAAATATTTGTCCTTCTATTGTTCAGCTAATTACATCGTTTAATTAGATGTTTAGGAAGGCACTTGTTTATAGCGCTTTCACCTTTCTTCATTTCCCTCCTTTAAATAGGCACGCCTTTGCTTTCCGCACGAATTGTTCATTCTAGCGAATGTCAATCTTTACACTCCACCTTAGACTACTTCTAGACGGGAATATATATAATATATATATATATATATATATATATGAGAGAAACGTGGAAAGACGTTTACACAAATTTTTAGATGAACTTTTTCCGGAATTGTACATATATAGACACACCTTTGCTTTCCGTCCGAATTGTTCATTCTGGTGAAGATCAAGCTTTACACTCCACCTTAGACCTACTTTTAAACGGGGAAGTGTATATATATATATATATATATATATATATATATATATGATAGAGAGAGAGATCCCTGCTAGGGCGCTCTGGTTGCCCCTACGAACCGTAGAAGGATGTTTACACTCCACCTCAGACCTACAGTTTAACGCGGATCATTAGGTCACCCTGGCTAGCAACCGCGGAAGGACGCGCGCCGCCGGGTCTCGAGCCCGCCCACACTCCACCTTAGACCTACAGTTTAACGCGGTCGCCCAACGCATATAAACGTAATGGGCGTATAGACGAATGTGTACGTGCCAAACGAAGTATACACTGTGCCAACTGGCTGATGATGCCTGGAGGCACTGGCTGATTAAGCCGACTGGCTGATTAGGGGCCATATAAGGCAAAGGACGATCGGCTGAAGTCTTACTATGCGCTTGGCTCTTGTCAAGCGATCACCTCTCCTCTCTCATAGGTTAGATATAACCCTTTGGGGGGTGAGGCCGTCCCATCTTATCCCACAAAGAGGTCTCCCCCAGTGGGGGTTCATTGCAACTTGGGGGATAACTCCGCCTCCAAGTTGCATAACCCCTTGTTGCTCTTGCAGCAACCCCCTCTCCCATTTAGGGGTGCATTGCAACAAGGGGGAAGGGGGGTTGGCACTATGGGTGCCTTGCAACAAAAGGGGTTGATACGTTTGCAACATTGATCAACATTTGCAATTGCATTGCACTCGTCCATTTTGCGCCCATACTACTACCCTCCAAGAACTTTAGAGAAAGTGTTTGGAAAAATATTGACACTAAACTGCTTTACAGACACCTTGAAATAAAGATAGGTATTTAAGAGATATGAGAGCATCCAGCATCGGTTTCATGAATGATATTCTTAACCAAAAGAGTTCCCTTCCTCGTGATGACTATAGAGAATTGGCAGAGACAATTCTCCTCATTCTGAATGAAGTGCCTTCCAGAGGAATTCATTGGATTAAGCCAGGAGCCTTCCATCATGCAAGAGGGATGGCTTCAATCCTTTACACCAATAAAATGCATGCTTTCTCTCACCAAGCTGGCTACGATGATGTCACTATTCAAAAACTTGAAAGATTTTCAGTTTGCATCCCTTTTTTATGGAAAATATTGGTTGTTCTGTACTAAATCACCCGACGCTCCTGTAAATGATCTACATTCTACAATGAATTGATAAAATATAAAAAAATAGACTGAGGTTGCCGAATCTGCCCTAGCCATTTTTCGAGGTCATTATTGGTACTTGACTGAAGAGCTCGTCCCCATGGCTTTGTTTGGCTTTGTTAATAATGAAGACAAGGTTAAGATGGCCAAAGAACTAACAAAATAGGATCCTCCTCAAGAGTTCACACCAGGTCAGTCTATCTTCCCTATTCTGAAGCAGGGTCAGACTTCATCGCCTCATAGATCCAAGATCTTGGTACCTATTCAGACTTCTCAACTCATCGAGGGAATGGATTAAAAAAACCCATATCATTATGGGAAGAAGATGACGATTTTAAAAGAATGAGGGGCCTTATTTTTGTCTGTCAAAGTAGTAAATGACAAGGCAGAGCGTGGCGTCAAGCTCATGCAAGATTTTAATGGGCATTGTAAAGATGAAAGTGAGTTTCAACAACTTTTGCAGGTCGTTGAACAAAATAGACATGCAATCCCAAACATGACGAAGAAAAATTTGGTCACTGCTCTGAGGTTAAAATGTAAATAAGATTATTTGTTTTGTTTTATATTTTAAGCTTTGTTTCAAGCGAATAAAAGTTTGTTCATTGCTTTAAGTGCAAAAGGTTCCTAAGGTTACTTTCTTTTGTTTTAACCTTTATTTTCTTATGTTATTGTTAAAGATCTTTTTTGTGTTATTTTTGAGAAATAAATATAAAAAAACCATGGGGCTTTGTTAACATTGTCAAAAGCTTAAAGTATTTTAATTATATAATTTTAACCTAATGCTAACCAAGTTGTTCCCACTTCGATTCGATAAGATGAATAAAGTTCTTACTCATCTTATCCTTTTGAGGCTCATCGCAGCAGAACTGCATTAGGATGATGCTCTAAGGGGGGCGGTAACACCCTACTACTGTTTCTTGTACCTTACTGAATAAAGCTTCGAATTACCTTTCTTTTGATATGAAATATGTTGATATTTGACAAAAATCTTGTTCATTTAGGTTGTATGAAAAACTATATAGAGCTATGGGTTGATTGCCTGTTACCCTCATCCGTTGGAAATGTCCAGCAGATTTCAGTGGAGAGTGAACGACAAAAGCCCTATATATTTTCGTTAGAGAGTTATGAATATGTAGGTCTTTAAAGGACCTCTTTATATTTAATTGTTTATGGTAATTTTAGCGTCGGAATTTTAGACGCCTAATATTAGAATGAAAATGAAATTGCCTCACCTTAATTTTGATGGATCTTAGTTTGCTTCGATGCAGGGCGTTACGATCTTTTTCGGTGTAGGGCCGCCACGATGGAGTTACGCAGTGAGTTAACGTCTTGTAATAAATATGGGCTGTCACAATATAGACACTTCTGGGGATAGGCCTATCCTATTTTATGTATTAATTTTATTATAAGGAATTCACTCAGAACTTTAGGGGATACAAAAACACGTCTTCCCTGTTTAAGCGTTCGCTGTAACATAAACAGCCTGAGAGCCGTTCCTTTAAAATATCTTCATATTTTCGTATAAATTGCTGATTTTGCAAAGGTTGTTGACTCTTTCTCCCTTGTATTTTGCATGGGTTAGCAAATGGAAAATTTGGTTCACGTGATATAAATGAAGGTTTCTCGTGGTTGTACAGACCCGACGCCTACATACGGTTTCTATGTATGTATGGCAATCATTTCATTCCCATTAGGCTATGTCGCCAATCCCGAGCCAATTTTGTATAGATATTTAATTCAATTAATTAATAATTTATATTTAATTATGAAATAAAGGTACCACATATGATACCATGTTGTGGTTTTTCCATATACTGGGGGGAGGGAGAAAAATTTGTATGTTATAGATCAAATTTTTTGATGAACTGTGTGTTTTAAACCATGTGAAATGGATGTAAATTTTATGTCACTAATTTTTAAATGCTGGTTTACTAATGTTGTTTTGGAGTTTCGTCATGTTTTGTTTTGTTAATTATTTATGTTTTAATTAAAGTGACTTCTACGTTGGTGAGTTAATTGAAATGTACTGTACTTCCATGTTATGTTGTTTGGTTGAAAGAGTTTGTACTGTATTCAAACCTCCTACCACTTCAGACTAGTCAATACCCGTAGTTTTAGTGGAGTAAATGTTACTCCTCCACAGGTAGATCTGGAGGGCTTGGGGCTTTGAATCCTGTACTGTTTTATGTTGTTTTGTCTCTGGCCATGGGAGGCCATAAAACCCTTAATAGTTTGGGCTGTGGCCAAGGGGAGGCCACAAAATCCTTGTAATAGTTTGGGCTGTGGCCAAGGGGAGGCCACAAAACCCTTGTAATAGTTTGGGCTGTGGCCAAGGGGAGGCCACAAAACCCTTGTAATAGTTTGGGCTGTGGCCAAGGGGAGGCCACAAAACCCTTGTAATAGTTTCGTCTGTGGCCAAGGGGAGGCCACAAAACCCTTGTAATCGTTTGGGTTGTGGCCAAGGGGAGGCCACAAAACCCGTGTAATAGTTTAGGTTGTGGCCAAGGTAGGCCACAAAACCCCTTGTAATAGTTTGGGTTGTGGCCAAGGGGACGCCACAAAACCCTTGTAATAGTTTGGGTTGTGGCCAAGGTAGGCCACAAGACCCTTGTAATAGTTTGGGCTGTGGCCATGGGGAGGCCACAAAACCCTTGTAATAGTTTGGGTTGTGGCCAAGGGGAGGCCACAAAACCCTTGTAATAGTTTGGGTTGTGGCCAAGGTAGGCCACAAAACCCTTGTAATAGTTTGGGTTGTGGCCAAGGTAGGCCATAAAACCCTTGTAATAGTTTGGGTTGTGGCCAAGGGGAGGCCACAAAACCCTTGTAATAGTTTGGGTTGTGGTCAAGGGGAGGCCACAAAACCCTTGTAATAGTTTGGGTTGTGGCCAAGGGGAGACCACAAAACCCTTGTAATAGTTTGGGCTGTGGCCAAGGGGAGGCCACACAACCCTTGTAATAGTTTGGTCTGTGGCCATGGGAGGCCACAAGACCCTTGTTATAGTTTGGGTTGTGGCCAAGGTACGCCACAAGACCCTTGTAATAGTTTGGTCTGTGGCCATGGGAGGCCACAAGACCCTTGTTATAGTTTGGGTTGTGGCCATGGGAGGCCATAAAACCCTTCTTAGATTACCTATAATTAATTTACGTTTTATTTGTTATTCCATTTTTGTTTTTCCTCACTTTTTAATATAAAAGGTGTAGCATTTTATAAAGTCCTCACTCTTTCCAAAATGAAAGGGTGTTGCAATTTAATTTATTTTCCATAGGAAATATTACAATGTTTTGTATATATTTATATACTGTATGTATAATTTTAATTTTGTGATGTTAAAGTTCTGCACTTAATTTTTGTGATGCTACAGTTCTGCACTTAATTTTTGTGATGTTACAGTTCTGCACTTAATTTTTGTGATGTTACAGTTCTGCACTTAATTTTTGTGATGTTACAGTTCTGCACTTAATTTTTGTGATGTTAATGAGTCTTATGAGTAAGTTAAATTACTGAAATAAATTTTATAACCTACACGACAGGTTGAATTATAAATTTAGTGTTTTTAGTTAGAATAGGCCTTGAGTGTAAAGAGTAGGGTCTACTTTGTGAGGTAGGCTTCGTAACTTATTATTATTTATATGTAATGAAAAAGCCAAACATGGAATAAATTCTGTTCAGATGTCAAAATGTTTGATAAGGCGTAATTTTATTATTTTTTTGTATAGAGCTATGGGTTGATTGCCTGTTACCCTCATCCGTTGGAAATGTCCAGCAGATTTCAGTGGAGAGTGAACGACAAAAGCCCTATATATTTTCGTTAGAGAGTTATGAATATGTAGGTCTTTAAAGGACCTCTTTATATTTAATTGTTTATGGTAATTTTAGCGTCGGGATTTTAGACGCCTAATATTAGAATGAAAATGAAATTGCCTCACCTTAATTTTGATGGATCTTAGTTTGCTTCGATGTAGGGCGTTACGATCTTTTCGGTGTAGGGCCGCCACGATGGAGTTACGCAGTGAGTTAACGTCTTGTAATAAATATGGGCTGTCACAATATAGACACTTCTGGGGATAGGCCTATCCTATTTTATGTATTAATTTTATTATAAGGAATTCACTCAGAACTTTAGGGGAGACAAAAACACGTCTTCCCTGTTTAAAGCGTTCGCTGTAACATAAACAGCCCTGAGAGCCGTTCCTTTAAAATATCTTCATATTTTCGTATAAATTGCTGATTTTGCAAAGGTTGTTGACTCTTTCTCCCTTGTATTTTGCATGGGTTAGCAAATGGAAAATTTGGTTCACGTGATATAAATGAAGGTTTCTCGTGGTTGTACAGACCCGACGCCTACATACGGTTTCTATGTATGTATGGCAATCATTTCATTCCCATTAGGCTATGTCGCCAATCCCGAGCCAATTTTGTATAGATATTTAATTCAATTAATTAATAATTTATATTTAATTATGAAATAAAGGTACCACATATGATACCATGTTGTGGTTTTTCCATAGGTTGATTACAATACAAAAAATGGATATTTCTAGCATTTTCAGGGAGGCCCATTTTCGGGGGTGGGTCGGGGACCCCAAAATTCTTAAATTGAATCTTTTTTTGATATAATTAGTAAACGTGAACCATTTCTAACAGGAAAAATGTGTTTAATGGATCTGAACATACTGTACATTATACGACGGGTTTATATTGTGCAATTGTGCAATGTGCTTGATTTTTCAATAAACAATGTCTGAAAAAATAAATTTTTCTGTAACTAAACATCTTGACGTGCTGGGTCAATTCTGACTTCAGATTTGGCATCAGCATATTCGAATTATTAAAGGACACTACATTTACCTTAGTGGCAGATAGAAAGTTTTTTTTTTTGTTGTTCAGTGTTATCATCAACACTGGCCTCAATAATCTGATTTAAAAGTGCTTTGAAATTCTAAACAGTTCTTGCTTAGTAATTTCTGACCATTACCTAGAAAGAGTTGGTTACGGCAGTCCTTGGCCCCCATGCTCTCCCGATCTTAATATTTGCGATTATTTTTCTGGGATTATTTAAAGGTCAAAGTCTACAGGAATAATTTAAAGACAATTGATCAGCTACAAAGCTACAAAGTGAAATCACAGCTGTAACAAATGGAAGTGCAGAAGATATTTCAGTCTGAACTGTTTAAAATTTCAGAGCATGCATATTTAAATCAAATTACTGAGATCAATGTTGATAATTTTGAAAATGTTTTTCATTAGAAAAATTCAGTGTATACAGAAATACTTTTTAGAAAATAAAAATAGTCACTCCTTTCTTGAACGCCTTATATTTCATTTTATGTGCTATTATTCCATTCTCTCATTTGCTGAATGCCTTGCCAAAATCTGTGTATATTATTTCATAATCAGCACTGCTATAACGTTTTATTGTCAATTGTGATAGGCTTCATCTTCCTGATCGGAATCCGTGTTGATTTTTCTTGAATCTCTTGTACTTCCAAAAAGTCAAACTTTTTCTCTAACTATTCTTTCAAATGTTTTGAGAGGGATGTCAGTGACACTACTGTAGTTCTTTACTTTATATCCAGGGACATTATTTCCTCTCCTGTGTCTAGAGATCTTCTCTGTATCCAGTGCATGGGCATGGTTATTTCATTCTTACAATTTTTAATCAGTGTAGCGTTCCATTTGTCTGGAAGTGCTGCTAAATGGGATTTAAGTTGTCCTATAGCTCGCGCTATAGGCGTAAAATCAAATCCCGTGAGTTTTTATTTTCCTTTTCACAAATCATGGAAATAATTTGGATTTTCCTTGATTACTTCTACATCATCTTCCTCTTCTCTCTCTGTATGTTGCTCATTTCAATCTTGTTTGTCATGGTCACTACTATCCAGTTTTTCATTGCTCGCTATTCTGGTACTGTTGTCCTTGCATTTTTTTTAATTTTGCAGTAGCTCTCTTTCTTTTGTGAACATTGTTGAGTGTTGTCTCTCAGAATTATTCCTCTTTCCTGTTGGTTGTTTATACTGAACATATTTTTTCAAAATTTCCATCGTCTTCTCTTTTAAGGTTAGTAGCATCTTTTTCGTTATTTTAGTCCTGAAGATAGTTTTTACAGTCTATTATTACCATTAGTGATGTACCGATTCCAAAATTTAGCCGGTGCCGATTCCATGAAAAACTGCCGCTACCGATGCCGATTCTTTGCCTATATTTTTACAAAAATCAATTCCCTTCATAAATTTTACTAATCTAATGTGAAAAACTTTCAATTTCATATTTTTACATTTCAAATTTGTTTAAATGCTTTTCCTTAGCTCACTCCACAGTATACAGTACCAGAATTTGCTACTCATATATCGTAGCTAAGGTGATGTTAAATACAGTAGTTTTATTACTTCGTAAAATTATAAAATAATTTTATTTTAGTTTCATAAATTGAATACCAATATTTAAGTCGGTTTTCCTTCTGTTGAAGGTATTTTTTCTTTAGCAATGCCGACAACAAATTTTTCATTAAAATTTCAAATTGACCTGTTGACCTGTTGCCCTGTTGACCAATTTGAATAAAAAATGGGTAAGAAATTTGGTTTTATAAAATTATTAACATACTTAAAATAAAGTCAACATAATAAGATGGTTTAATATATAAATTATAACGTACAACTTAATATAGAATTATGATTAATATAGAGTAGGAGATTACTATAGTTTATAATATTTAAAGAGTAGCTAGTTAGAAAAATGTAAATTTATGGGCAACTTAACTTATTAAGCTTTGCATTTTTCGTGAAAATTTTTATATAATTACACTTTGAAATGAGTATAAATTATCATAAATAATGTTTTTTCGCTGCTCAATTTTCTATAAATATAGATTTTGATTTGTAGTGAAAATTTAAAGACTTCAAAGAATCGGTGAGAAAATCAGTTAAATTTGGCCGATACCGATGCCCAATAGGGCATATCATACTCTGGGTTCAGGGTTGAAATTTTGGAAAAACAAAGTGACTAATATGTATTCCTATGTAAAAATTAATTCTAAGATGGATTTATTATTTACAACTTTTCCGAAAAATCTCATTTTCATGGTCAAAATCGCGATTTTCTGATTTGAAGGCTGCCTAACGCAGCCTCAGGGCACCCAAACCAAAGCGCGCAGCTGTTCTGCATATGATTTAGTCTAAAGCTGCTTTTCTGACCTCATCCTTGCTTTCTTGCGTGTTTCCACCTCTGGGTGCTGAAAAAATGTTTAGATTTCACGTAAAACTTAAGAATTTTAAGTTTTTCTTCAAAGAATAGGCGTGGCTCACCAGCTCTACTCTGATCTAGTAGCGGGAGACTTGCCACCTCCACGTGTAGGTTTACACGCCTGTTTTTCCTGGATCCCTGAAAAGCGTGGCCTCATAAGATTTTATATTATGATCTTATGAGGACTTTCAGCTCTTATGAGCATTAACGATGGCTTCAGCCTCTTCATCAGCCACTCGAACCTGAAAAGCTCTTAAGTATGTCCTGCTTCGATCTGAACACTGGGAGCATTTGTCGATAGTCTATCCTGGCTCTCACCCACCCATCTCCTCTCGTGACCGTACACAGCTTGGGAAGCAGTTGAGACTTCCTGTACAGCTCTCTCGAAGGACTGAGTATGAACAGAGAAAGCGTCCACTTTGAGTGGAGTTTTCCTGAGATCCTCGAGCTTAGTCAAGGTCATCTTGCAGGTGAAAATAAGCTCGTAAATATTCTCTGATTCCAAGTTGATGAGATCCTCATGTGAAGTGGCTTGCAGATTGACTTTGGGATTTTTATGGGGCCTCACTGTCGTATCACCAAAGTCTCTTCCTTCTCTGATCTTCTCTATCTGGCTCACAGCAAAAGCTCTCTGATGCTCATCCTCACTGCACAGGAATGAAGCCAGGATGTTCTCAGGATGTGCGTGGTAAGCTCCTCTTATCACTGCAGCAGAGATGATGTTCATGACCTCGGTAGTCTGGTTCCTCAGCATCCTCTGGCCTCAGTTACAGGGCCGTCCAGCTTGATGATTAGTGCCTAAGGGGGAGCTCGTTCGCATGGAGCTGACAGATCATCCAGTGGCACTTGCGACCCAGCATCTTCTCCAATAGGGCTATGGCGCCTCCAGACCACCCCGTGTTGGTGTTGATAGAGTCTCCTCCAATCATTAGAAGGCTCTCGTCAGCTCCGTGATCTAGAAGCCACTCATGCAGGCCCTAAGCGATCTTATGAGCAGGCTTTTCTCCTTCCTCAGATTCCTCTGGAGTGAAATGGAAGAGGTACTTTCCTTGAGGCTCCCACGTGATAGTGTAATGTTCCTCGATCACTTTGCCAGGATGAAATCTCCCTGTCACTTCGTCATATTTCAACACCTTTGTGTTCCTATCCTGCTTGCCATCAAAGAATATCCCAGAGATCTTCTCCTCCTCTGACCTCTGCGTGAGAGCTTCAACTGATGAGGCCATTACTTCCTCATTTGCCCTCCAGACTTTCATGCCATCAATGGCCAAGTAAGCCTTGTCTTTGGAAAGATGACCGGCCTTGATGAGGTCGTTCAGGAAGCCAGTGGCAACCGCAGCTGCCGGAACATTTGCCACCCTGTACCTCAAAGCTGCTGAAGCTGTCCCTTGGATCTTCATGTAGTTTCGTGTAGCAGAAGTTGGAGTTTCGTCAGGTACTTCAGCGGGAACATCCATTGGAGCTTCAGTAGCTTCAGCATTGCCAGGGGCTTCTTTTGCAGCTTCTTCCAAGTTTGGCTCTTCGTCCTCCTCAAAGTCTTTCATGAGAAGCTCCTCATTAGTAGCCTCCTCTTTCTTCTTCCTCTTCACAACAGAAGCTTCTTCAGCCTCCTTCCTCTTCGCTGCTTTGATCTGTCTCCTGCTGTCTTCGAAGTCTACAGACGACATCTGGATTCCTGAAACTTCGGAAGTCTTCACTCTCTGGTAGTACAGTAGGGTGGCCCACTTTTCAATTTTTTTTAAAAAAGTATAGGTGATCGTTGTTTTTCCCATTATTTGGCACTATACTAGCACATTGGTACCATTTTTACAAAAATTTATCAATATTTAGGGGTCTCGCATCGACCTTGAAATTACTAGTTTTTTTTAAAAAATGCGTACGTTTTAACTTTTTACTGAATCAAGATAAATCATTAAGTAGGGATATTTTCTGAATCCTCTTAATGAGAGAAGTCGTTTGGTGTGCCTGCCAATGTCATACGACTAACGGTTTAAAGGTTGTGCCTGTATACAGGTAATACCAATGTGCTAGTATAGTGCCAAATAGTGGGAAAAACCACTATCACCTATACTTTTCAAAAAAATCAGCAAATAGCAGACAAATAAGGAAGAAAGAAACAATAACTTAAACAATCACTTTTTCATTGTATTGGCCACTATCACACGTCACTGGCTGCAACGTTGTCCCTCTGTGCTGTGTCACAGAGCCCCGGAGATGAGAATTGCTTGGCGGTGCTCCGCCGTTCCAAGGAAGTTCTGAAACACATGCCATATATTTCAATTTCATGGTTGTAAAGTAACCTATTTTTGTTCACATTCAGTTCTCTTTTTAATTGACATTATGCTTCATGAATCTCATTACTAAATTGATAGCTATGACAACTTAATCAACTGACCTTGACCATTTTGCCATCCCAGTGGACAACAGTGTGCCTCGGTGGCGTGAAGGAGTCCTTCACAGCCGTCGCCACTTCACGGCGATGTGACACTCTTCCCCGGCGAGCCGTTTCTTTCGAGTTGCTGAACTGATTGAGGTCTGCTGGTGGATCCGCCGAACGTGTGATAGCAGCCACAATGCTTACTACCTATGTAGAGAATGGAAAGTGGAAAGGAAACTGTCAAGAATACATGTGGGTTACGGGACACTTTAAAACTGACGCTATCGATGAATACTATACACAATACGCACCTGATTATTGGACATGCGGAAACGATCAGCCACTTCCATGACAGCAGGTGCATTAAGGATGCGGCGAGGAAGATTGACAGACACACTTGGCTCTTTCGGCAGGGGGAACGCTAGTTCTGTCTCCGACTCTCCTGACATGCCAGTATCATCATTCTCCATGGCCTCATCTCCGGTTTCGTATGCACACTTTGAGGTTTGCGGCTCCTGGCGAGGACGTTTTCTTCCTTCCTGTAGCTTTCTTTTTACAGCGAAAACTTTGTCGTTCCCGCTCATCGTTGCCACCCGAGGACCACGTTGATCGAGGTAGAAGTCAATGTCTTCTTTCTTGTCCTTGTCGGACAGCAGTCGATTCTTCTTTATATCTTCGACAGCGTCAGATGCTCCGATATCCCACAGCTTGTCCACACTGTCCGAAAACTTCTGCCGTTTTCCTCCGGCGTCAGTTTCTCGTTTTCTGCTTTTTTGGAGTAAGTGCCACTCTTTCCACAATGCCTCTAGCTTCCGTTCGCAGTTGAGCTTTGTGATTGTTTTAATGCGGGCCATGTTCCAAAATTTTAAGACGTTGTTTACGGTTTCTTTGAATGCGTCTTTCCTGTTAGCAGTGTACTGGATAACACTGAAGAAGTATTGCAAAACCTGCCGTGTTGTTGGCAATTTGCTACCACTGATGGAGGACGACGGTTGGCCAACTAAAAAAATTTCCGAGGCCGATCTTAGAGAAGGTAGCGATGTTATTTTCGCCTTTCCTTTTGATGACTCTCTATTGTAGCTTCAAGAGTTCTTCCAGTTATGATTGCCATCGATTTGTCCATGACAAAGGATGAGGAACTCAGACAGAATTTCAAAATGTTATGATCTGCAAAAAAAGAAATAGGTTAGGTACCAGGCACAGGCATAGTGCATTTTCTAATTACCTATATACATTATACATTCCGCCCGGGTATGGTGACTCATTTTTTTGAAAAGTATAGGTGATCGTGGTTTTTCCCATTATTTGGCACTATAGTAGCACATTGGTATTACCTGTATACAGACACAACCTTTAAACCGTTAGTCGTATGACATTGGCAGGCACACCAAACGACTTCTCTCATTAAGAGGATTCAGAAAACATCCCTACTTAATATTTATCTTGATTCAGTAAAACGTTAAAACGTAAGCATTTAAAAAAAAAAACTAGTAATTTCAAGGTCGATGCGAGACCCCTAAATATTGATACATTTTTGTAAAAATGGTACCAATGTGCTAGTATAGTGCCAAATAATGGGAAAAACCACGATCACCTATACTTTTCAAAAAAATTGAAAAGTGGGCCACCCTATAGTACAGCCACTGAAGGTCCAGTTTAGGAATCTTCACCTCCAAAGGACAGTTACAGTTCACATGGGCCTTGAGGGAGCATCCTGAGCATCCACTCCCCTCTGAGCCGCACAAGAAAATCTGATGCTTGCAAACGCAGACTTCACAGAGTTTATCCAGATCAACCATCCTCTTCTCCTGGGTAGCAGACTTAACTCTCCCCTTCACAACGTCTGTCATCTCCTTCCATTTCAACAAGTACCTAGTCAGGCCTCATTTAGAATATGCCGTTCAGTTTTGGTGCAAGTATTTGCGCGAGGATATTGATAGGTTAGAAAGGGTTCAGCGTCGTGCCACGAAACTAATGCCGTCATTGCGCAACAAGCCTTATGAAGATAGTATTAAAGTGTTAGACTTGCATTTACTCCAAACTGGGAGATAAAGGGGGGAGCTTATTGAAGTTTTCAAAATCGTTAATAACATCGATAACGTAAATTTTGACAAACTGTTCACTTTCGATAATAGCAATACTCGTAATAACGGATTTAATTTGCGTGGCAGACGTTTCATTACTAATATCGCTAAAAACTTCTTTACGTTTAAAGTAATTGATAAATGGAATAATCTTCCCGAGTCATTCGTTAACTCTACCAGCGTTAATATGTTTAAGAACCGTTTATCAACAGGGCTCTGGGGGTGGTGGTCGAGGATGAATCTGTTGACGATTAATGCCAGCTTGTGACATGCCAGCGTGTGATGCCAGCAATAAAAAAAAAATTAGACTAACACGAACGTTAATGTAGCTCGTAGCGTAAACTAACCCACTTTTTGTTTAATTTTACCTACTTTATTTTTTTTTCTTATCCTCTCCTTACTTGCATGTCTGTAACTCTCTTTACTTGCATGTCTGTAGTTTGCATGGTATGACAGTGAGTTAACACTGTGTTTGCATGGTTTGTAAGTGTTCTTATTTTACTTGTTTTCATCTTTCATCCCTTTCCTATTCTCGTCGACTATTTTTCCGACTTGTCGGCAGTGGCCGGCGAATGATGATGGTGAGTCTTTTTTCTCTTTTTCTGAATGAATGTTAACCCACGAGTGATAGGTGTTGCTACTTAACCCCTTACTCTCTTCTCTCAACCCCCTACTCTTTCCTTTCTCTCGGGCTAACCTAAGAGTGGATCTTAAGGTCTTTGTTAGCCTTAGCTTCTGTAGATCTGTAGATCTTATATGAGAGCGATTTTTCCGTGATTGTCACAGGCGGGGAGAACTTTACATTCGACTTCCTCCACTGAGTCATCACGAGTGAAGCCAGCTCGTCAGTCATCTCTCGGATAGGGTATTTAGACCTTTGGATGTCATGAATGAGGAACGTTTCCTCCTGCAGACGAATCCCTCTCTGAAGAACGGCTCTACAAGAAGGCACCTCGCTGGGAATGAACTCCTTACCCGGGCCCACAACATCCGAGAGCTTTGAACCTGGCATTTTCCTGGTTTTGGGGGCAGATTCGGCCATCACGTCTAGTCGGTGCTTATTCTCGCTCTTGTCCAATCTGTAACAAATTCATATCAGTATGTTTAGTGTTCTTTCGCCATAAATATAGACAAGGAATATAATTTTTGGTTATAATCAGGGTTGCCAACCGGCATTTTTAATTACCAAATTAACCTAAATTTGGTAATGAATATATATTTTGGTAATAGAAAACTGAATTTGGCATTGCAAATTTAATTTAAAATTGGTAATAATGGTGTAACATAAGTTCAACCCTTTGTCATTCAGTACCATTTAATTTTAGCGTAGGTTCATTTTTTTACTTGAAATATGCATAGAAGGTATATACAGGGTCTGTCAAAAAAATAAGCCAAATTCAAACCTTTATTAAACAAAACCATTTATCTAATTAAGTTGAATTTTTTACACAATAAAGTATAGGTAATCATCTATTATCCTTTAAATTTTTATGACGATATCTTCAGAATTGTTAATTTTATTAATAATTAACTAAAAAGTGAGATTCTCCTACTTAAATGAAATTTTTTTTTTTACGATATACTGTAGATAATTTTTAGTTTAATAAAATTAAAAGAACTGTTCAATATGATTCTCTTGCATTTCTATAACTTTTTTTAATCTTGGTCTGAATTCGTCTATTGCTCGATTTATTTGCTCTTGGGGGATCTCTGCCCATTTTGTGATAATCAACTCACGCAAATGATTGACATCCCTTATTCTGTTCCTATACACTCTCTCTGCCAATTTTTCCCATATTCCGTAGTCTACAGGGTTTAGGTCAGGGCTGTTAGGTGGCCAATTATTCGGTTCCAGAAATTCAGGCACATTCTTTTTCAAATATTCGATGGTTGTTTTGGCAGTATGTGATGTTGCACCATCTTGTTGAAAAATAAAGTAACCTTGACTAGCCAAGTTTCTAATTTCTGGAAGCATTTTCTCAAGCAGGGTATTTGAATAATATTGAGCATTAATTTTCACTCCTGGCTCAATAAAAAATATTGAAGTTTTTCCCAACTTGGACACTCCAACAGAAACCATGACGCTAGAAGAAAAGTGACTCCTTGTTGCGTACAGTCTTTCATCTTGGATTTCATTTTCCTTCGCAACATCAGAATAAACCCGGTCATTCTGTGAGTTTCTTGGTGGCTCTACCGTAAAACGTTTTTCATCCGTAAAAATGTCTTGGAAAGTTTATCTTCAGTTATTATACGTAAAATACATTTAGATTTCTCAACTCTTTTCTGACAGTTTACTTCTGACAATCTTTGTCCATGCACTCTTTTAAATGGTTTAAATTGCAGATCAGATTTAATAATCCTTCTTACGCTTGATTCTGATATTTCTAGTTCTTTTGATATTTGAGCAGGTGTCATGTGGCTACCAGGTCGATCCTCTTGACTAAGGATACGTTCCTCCACTTTCTGAATATTTTCATCTACTCTAACTGATTTTGGTCGCCCACTACCAACCTTCCTTTCAATGCTTCCTGTTTCATCGATAGTTCTCAATAAGTAATCTAAACCCGATCTAGTCCATCCTTTATAATCGAATTCAGAAAGTAATTTCCTTGCACTATAACCTTTTTCAACTCTATAATGCTTTATAATTATTTTATCGTCATGTGAGAATGGCATATTTAGAGGTATTCACGAAAATTTTTAAATCTAAACAAATTCTGAAAAAGAGAAAAAAGAAGATATTACATAATGAGAAAAACTGAAATTTTCGCAATCTGTAGAAATAACCGCATAACTCCTAAAATATTTAAAATAAAGTTATAAAATTATCACAGATTATTTATGAGCCTTTTATTTATTTAGTGTAAAAAATATTTGAAATCTCTATCAAATTGTGCATTTTATAGAGATTTCAAATTGGCTTAGTTTTTTTTGACAGACCCGTTATAAGCATTTTTAGCTATCTTTTTTTGTAAGAACATTTCTAAATGAAATAACTTATGTGTCCATTAGTCAACAAAGGTCTAATAAGGTAATTATTGGGTGGTAGTTAGTACTCTCTCTCTCTCTCTCTCTCTCTCTCTCTCTCTCTCTCTATATATATATATATATATATATATATATATATATATATATATATGGACACACGTGTTATCATAGACAGAAATTTTCCCTATGAAAACTTTGTGTCCATTTCGAAACGAACTTTGAATAAAGTCTTTTCTTCACAGTTATTAAAAATATTACTTAAACAAAGTAAACAGGGAGCTTCCTTAATACTTCTAGAATGAAATTATAGTAAAAAAAAATATAATAATCGTAATTAAACTTAGGAAAATTACAAAAAACACTTACCGAAAAAAATGGCGTCCACTCACTTCTACTTCACAATTATAACTGGCGTAATTGATCAGAGCCATCTATTGAGAGAATGTTGAACTTCGCCTTCTGCGTCCAAATGGTTACAGATTCAAATGGAGTAGATTTTTTCTTATGTATGTATGTATTAAACCTGTGTAAGAGTTAGGCAAAGTTAATGTGTCTAAATGGCAACAAATTACGACAAAGGGTTAAAATATGAAGTTGTGTTCAATTGAATATTCGGTATTTCACAACATAGAACAGAAAACTGCAATTTTGAACATGATAACGCGATTTTTGGGAAAAGTTGCAGAAGAGAAACCCCTCTTAGAATTAAATTTTACATAAAAATACATATTAGCCAGAGTTAAATTTGGACTCTGAAAAGTATGATATGCCCTACATTGCCCAATTGTCATAAAGGTTGCTATTTCAGTAATGTTGTGATGTAATAGATGTGATATAATCGTTGGGGATATCTTTATGTTATCAATTAAGCTGTTGTTGTTATTTGTGAACACTAGATCCATGCGGATATTACCTATGCTAATTTCTTTCTTTCCTTTATACTGCATTTTATAAGTGGGAAATCAAAATCTCCACAAAATGTGATATGGGGTTGGAAAGTTTAAAGTTTTAATTAAATTTTTTATATCAGAAATGACAGAAAATTTTGCATTTGAAGTGTTAGGGGGTCTATATTACAGGGGTGATCACCTCAAAAGTTTGCATTGCAAAGTTCATAACGTTGCAGTGTACACTTTAAAGTTGATCATCCTGTAGTACCAAGTTTAATTTTTAAATTTTTGCTGCTAAGTGTGCTACAGAATTAATTAGTATTACAATGTTACTTCCTACAGATCAGCGAAGGTAAACTACACTGATTCTGGATAGTAGCTGGATAGGTGACCGTCCTTTGCATTCAGATGATGTATCGATCGGTGATTCATATCCCACGCAGAGCTGTAGGTCCCTTTTGTCATATGACTTTTACTGTTACAATGGAAGTTTAACAACCATAAACATACACAGTGTATATATATATATATATAATATATGTTTGAATCCTCCGTCTATGGCCCTGGGTGGTTCGAATCGACGGGGTTCTGGCTGGGAGGCAGCAACAGATATTTCTTCTATAACATTCTAATTCTTTTCTCTCGCTATAGGGTCGACAGTTGTTAATTCTTCTCCTTCTATAATACTCTGATACTTTCTCTGATACTAAAATTATCGACTTTTCTTTTATAACTTATCGACTTTACTGACTAAGTTCTTCTGAAGAGAGCCCAACTCGAATGGGAAAATAAAAAGTTTCTCTTACTGTAATTTACTTTAAAAAATGTACAGGTAGTGCTCTGAATTTACAGGGGTAGAGGTTCGACCTCTTTCGACCATAGCTCAGGCCGGAATCTAAAAAATTAAGGAGACCAGGGGCCTCTGCCCCCTCCTCGCAGCGAGGCTGCTAACAAGGGAGTCTCGTAGTAGTGACCAAAGAAGAGTGCAGTAATGACGTGAAGTTAATTTTACAATTACATGTATCATATAAGTCTAAATATTGGAGGAATGCAGTTGAAGGTTAACTTCCCCCCTTTTAAACACATGAGCAGATGTTTGAAAGATTCCAAATAAAAATTTAAAAAATAAAAATAAAAAATAACCGTATTTTTCGCCGTCTACATTTCTGAAGGCGATATCATTTCGTAGTAGTACATAAGTACAGTCTAAGTACATCATTGAGTACGTATTAATTTTGGCTCATTACAATTACGATTACAATTACCAATTAATTCATATTCACTTATTATTGTTTTATTACACTTCCATTTAAAGTACATTACAAGTTATTATTAATTACAGTTTCATTAAAGTACATTACGTTATATTAAATTAAAGTATTACAGTTAATTACAATTAAACAGTTACTATAACTTTGTTTTGTTTTTAGTGTTTCATATTAATAGACAATTAAGATGTTAGAAATATAATACAAAGTCCATGGGCACATACGGTATGGATTTATATACAACATAATATGTTTTATTATATTATAATATGTTATAAATTTGAATCAGAGCGAGAGGAGATCTATCTTAGAAGCGTTCGATTTTGCTGTGATTAGCGAATTCGACCACTTACCTAAGCATTTATGAATATCTTGCGAGGGTGAATGCACTTGAAAAAAATAATAAGAAAATAATACGAGAACGTATTTGCGCGTTTTTGAACGAATGCATAAAGTTTTGCATTTCACGAGCAAAATGAATATTTAATAAAATTGATATAGGATAATGGTCAAGATAAGATATGGACATATGGGGGGATTTTTGGTCGAATAATAGTTATATTAATACTACATAACATATAAATAATGACTTCTATAGAGTGTACAGTTTTTATTATGATGTTAAAGAATTTTCATATATGAATAGGCCCTACGATGAGGGGAAATTAATGACGGGAAAATGTGACGTTATAGTTATTGAATTTGTACGTATAGTACAAATCATTATTAGGAAGATTTACAAGAACGAATCAGAGACAAAGAGTGGGTATTAATGACTAAGAAGTACAACTACGGGTTCCAATCCTGTTATATGCAATGTGTATGCATAATCAAGGGACGACGAGGGTGAGATGCAAGACAACCATAATTAATTATAATAAATTCTATAACAAATGAAAAATGAAAAATGGATACGACTAAACCATAGAAATGGTAGATCGTAGGGTTGTGACACAAACAAAAATAGGAAGCTACAAGTAAAATTATTATCCAAACTCGCGTTAAGCGATTTTGGTTCTTATGTAAAAATGAATATTTGATTATTCATTGTTCATTTTTACACACACAAACATATATATACACACATATATATTATATATATATATATATATATATATATAATATATATAATTTTAATTTCCCATTCATGAAATATAAAAAGATAGGAAAAAAATATGTATACACCAGGACAAGGGGGGCACACGAGAAGACCAGGAGCAGGCAAAAATGCTACTACAGTAGCTGTAGCTGATGAATTTATGTTAACGCAAGAAATAACAGAAAACACAAGAAAAAAAACTGCCTAGATTTGGTATTCACAAAAAACAGTAATCTAATTGATAAGGTAGAAATGTCCCCAACTATGATATCGGACCACAACATCATTGAAATAATAACTAATATAAAGGCAACAGGAAAGGAAAAAACGCACAACAGAAAGAAGCAAATTTGAATTTTTTAATTTTCACTCCAAAGCTATAAACTGTGATGTTACATTCAGCATGGTAGTAATAGATTGGAAAACCATTTTCGAGGCCAAGACAACGGAGGAGATGCTAATGAAGACGTTAGAAATTGTGGAAAAACATGTCCCAAAAATACAACAAGAGGAAAGAGAAGCAGGTTCGAGAGACAAAAGAGGGCGTTGTTTCGAAAGAGAAAAAGAGTGACTGCAAAATTAAGTAATTGTAAAGATAACAACATCAGGAAAATATTAAATGATAAAGTGCAAAGTATCGATGACGTCATAGAGGAACTAATTGAGAAGCATACAGAAAAAAGAAGACGACGACGCAATAGAAGCAATAAAGGCTAACTCAAAGTACTGTACTTCCATAATTTCGCAAAAAGAAAGTCGAAAAACCAAGCGACTATCGGACATTCAAAAAACGAGAACCGTGCTTTATCTGATGATCTAACAGAAGTATCCGAAGTATTAAGAGCTCAGTACGAATCATCTTTCAGTATCTCAAAACTGACAAATTGATATGCGATAGAAATGCTTTCTTTGAAGAACTACAAGGGGGAAAGTATAACGGACTTCGACTTTACGACGGATGATATTACACAAGCCATAGGGGAACTAAAAACACACTCAGCGGCAAGACCGGATAAATGGAATGCCACACTGATAAAAAACTACAAGAATGCAATCGCTGAGCCCTATACTGGATATGGAGACACTCACTAGACACGGGAGAAATACCGAGCATCCTGAAGAGCGCCAACGTAGTCCCAATATATAAAGGAGATCGATCCGAGGCAAAAAACTATAGGCCAGTGTCGCTTACATCTCACTTCACTAAAATATTTGAAAGAATAGTTAGCCAGAAAATCTATGACTTTTTGGAAAATCAGAAAAAATTCATTGATAACCAACATGGGTTTCGGTCAGGCAGATCATGCCTATCACAACTATTGGAACACTACAACAACATTATTGATGCACTTGAAAGTAATGAAAACTATGATGTACTATACATAGACTTTGTTAAAGCGTTCGACAAGTGAGACCATGGAATCATAATACATAAACTGAAATATATGAGAATAACAGAAAAAGTAGAGAAATGGATATATAATTTTCTTAGTGAGCGGCGGCAAGTCGTTACAGTACAAGGAGTATCTTCATCAGAGTCAGAGGTCCTCAGCTCAGTACCACAAGGAACAGTATTAGCTCCACTACTCTTCATAATCATGCTAACTGACATAGATGAGGCCGTTACCAGAGACAGCAGAGTAACATCCTTTGCGGATGACACAAAAATCAGTAGAAAAATAAGAAACCCAGAAGATATAGGAGCTCTACAAACCGACATAAACAGAATCTACAACTGGACGGAAGACAACAATATGAAGTTTAACACCGAGAAATTTCAGCTCTTACGATACGGAAAAAGAGAAGACCTAAAATCCATGGAATATTATACCCCAAATGGACAGGAAATTCAGAGAAATTCTAGAGCAAAAGATTTGGGGGTTGTAATGACAGATGATGCGAAATTTGAAACACAAAATAAGATAGCAGTAAACAGAGCAAAGAGAATAACTGGGCAGATATTGAGAACCTTTAGACGAAGGGATAGAAATGTAATGATTCCTCTACTGAAAACACTGATCATACCCAAATTGGAATACTGCTCGGTCCTAACAGCCCTATATAAAAAAGAAGACATTAGACAGCTGGAAAGGATCTAGAGAAGCTTCACAGCCAAGATCAAAGGGTGCAAAGATCTAAATTACTGGGAAAGGTTACGCGAACTAGACCTATATTCACTGGAAAGGAGAAGAGAGAGATACACCATTATTTACACTTGGGAAATAATGGAGAAACTAGTCCCTAATCTTACTCTAAACCCTATAACTCCCCAAACAACTGTGGAAAGTAGAAACGGTAGATTCTGTCGTATTCCCAAATTGAAGGCGAGACAGGGAACATCCTTAACCCTGAAAGAAAATAGTTTTGTGGTGAGAGGACCAAAACTGTTTAATCAGCTGCCCAAAGACCTAAGAAACACGAAGGGGGTTGCAGTGGACATCTTCAAAAGAAGATTAGACGCCTGGCTCAGAACAATCCCCGATGAGCCGGGCATACCTGGCTATGTGAGGTGGAGAGCACAAGAAACCAACTCACTACTTCACCAGGCCAACTCGAGAGGAGGGGCGACAAGCTTGACCTTCGCGAAATGAGGAATCATCGCGCGGAACCTTTGTAAGGTTGTGAGGTAAGGTTATATATATATAGAATATGGAAATGCTGAAGTAGATCGAGTGGTCGAATCGTCCTGATCGGGAGTAAATCGGACCTACTAGAATTAAGTTGAATACTCTCATATTGAAATTAGATCGAATTCTTTTTATTATTTTTCTTTTATGCATGAAGAAGGGGCCGAGGGCGAATGCCTGCGAAAATGCCAGCCCCTCCATTGAAGAAGAATAGAGCTAAAATTAAGATCCAAAGTTTTCGAGATGCTTGGACACTCTGCGTTTGAAAGATGGGAGGTATAGGCAGGGGGAAAGATGATTTGAGGAAGGTTGTTCCAAAGTTGACCGTTTGAGTATATGAAAGATTGAGAATACCGATGAACCCTTGCGTTAGAGAGTTAGATAGAAAAGGAATGAAAACGTGTGGAAAGTCTGGTGCTGCACGTTCCCCTTAAAGTAGGAGGCATGCAGTTTGAGTTAAGAAAAGCAGTGTCCGTTAGCGATAGTGAGCACATTGCGGCGAAGAAAGAGGGATTGAAGACAGTCAGTAAGAAGCGGGGAAGTGATGAGATGAAAAGCCTTTGATTTCACCCGGTCACGTAGAGGTGTGTGGATTTAGCCACCCTACACATGAGAAACACACTACAGTATACAGAGACGGAAAAAAGAGAGCAACTGAATCGGGGTGAAGAAACTGCGGAGCCAGCGCAGTACACAATCTTTTAGAGGTTGTTTTAAAAATAGAGTATATGATCTTTTCGGGAAAGATCACGAGCAAAGGAAACACCAAGAATGTTAGAAAAGAGAAAGGATTGAGTTGTGTATTGTTGAAGATAAGGAGATTATCGTGTGGAAGAAGTAGCATGTTCGCAAAAAGGTGGAGTGCAATGCAATTGCATAATATTAGGTAATGTTGCAAGAGTGCCACCCCACCCCCTTTGTTGCAAGAGTACCAACCCCCCTTTGTTGCTAAGCCACGCCCCCTCGTTGCCAAAGCACCCCCTTTGTTGCCAACCCCAAAATGGGATTGCAAGGGGTATGCAACTTGGAGGCGGATTTC